>JBBMHQ010116190.1:6901-20764 GCA_037834295.1 Postelsia palmaeformis
GGAAAAAAACAAAAAATATGCGGACCACGGAGAAAAACGAAATATATTTGGTACTTCATCTGGTATGATTTGTGGGTTGAAAACATCGTTAAGGCCACTGCCGGTAGAAGGCTGGATTCGACGCCCAAGCAGGAGGAGGACAGAGCGTCGACGTCCGGGGAAGAGACGGAACTCCCCCTGCGCGAGAATGTTTAGTTTTTCTAAGATCAGAGCCGCAAGTGCGAGGAGCATTTTGTTTTCTGGGATGGGCAAGAAGGGGAACCGACCGGAAGGGAGTGGCAACGAGAGCACGTGCAAAAGAGCGGGCGCACTGAGCTAAGGCGATGAGGCGGCCATGAAGAGCGGCCGCAGTACGCCCATGACCGGCGGTCACACCATTTAGAGACAAGCTGTCATAGTTTTTCGTCCTAGGTTTTTGTTTTCGTGAGGCAGCATTACTATTAATAGTATCTATTTGTTATTCAAGACACTTGTATTTGTGACGAGTTGTATACCCTTCGTGAGGAATAACCCCCGCAATTATCAGGGTCGTGGTATCATGGCTGTGTTACACATTTCGTCTCAGATAGTCCGGAAAGATATGGCGATCGTTGATATTCGTGTGGTGGTAATGTTCGATCGCTCTTTTTTCACTGCGTATCCGCGAGTTTTCACTCTGGCAGCACTGCAGACAGCAGGGATGTTGCTCCTCCCTGTTATCACGACTACCGTATATGTCGTATGGTGCAGGCAGCACTCTGGACAGCAGCCGCTGTGGTCAGCAGCTACAAGTGGGTAAGTGATGGGAACGAGGGTTGTAGTCGAGAGAATATTCCCGCTGCCATGTCACTGCTTCGTGGTTCAGTTCGCACATTGCTTTCTTCTTGTGTGCGCCTTCTCCTTCTCGTATATTTCGAGGCAGCCGGATTTCGATTTGTTATTGGTTCTCGGATCATCCCCGGGCTCCAGCACCTTTGTGTGACCACGGACTCCTTCTTGGTCGAGAACAACTATCGGCCTCCGAACATAGAAAATGCTAAGCTCTCGGTTTTTGCGTACCTCTACACATACGTACCTGGTATAGGTGCGAGTATTACGTCCTGTTTTATATCGAGCGGAACGTTGGATGGAGCAGGTGACGCGTTCCAGGATACCAAGCGGTAGCACATTTCCGGCGAAATGTTTTCTGAACATCGGCGTCAGTTTACGATGCCAAGGGACCGTTGATTGATGCACACGCTAGGTTGAATGCTCGGAATGTGTCCCGCAACAACACGTTCAACTGTTGATCCCTGACGTATGGCATAATATCAAAAAGGGCTGGCGACATCAAAGGATGTCTCATCAAAATATTTCCGATTATTATATGATCAATCCCTTGTGCAATTAACGAGACCCGATGAAAGGCACGTTCTCCAGCGATGAAGCACATAAAAATAGGCGATGAAGCAAGCACATCCAAATCAGTGAATAAAAGCGAGCTTCCAATATGTAAATGTAGTACACTCAGGCTACTTTCCCACAACGCACGACAGACAACCACTACATCCATACGAGCTCTCGTCTACCCTCTCCGGCAGCGATGGGGAAGCAGTAAAAGCCATGAAGAAACAGATGTGGGTAACAGAGTAGCCTGAAAAATACACGAGATAGAATGCGTACGAGGCGGTGTCAGCACTTTTGAACTATAATAATGACATTTTAACGTTCGCGCGTTTTCTCCGAATTGTTAGGCCTACTCAACAGATGTGCGTATAGTATAACTTGAAATTATGGTACGAGAAAGAGTGCAAACGAGGCGGTGTCATCACTTTCGAACTGAAGGTAGACATATTTCCGTTTGCACGAAGCGTGAAAATGTAGTGTTCAAAGGCGAAGGCGCAGTATATTCCGAAGGGAGAGAGAAAACCCTCTTTCTATATTACAAAAATAGTGGGTGCGGGTGAAAAGAGCCTGGTTTACGACCGACCGCATACGGACAATATTATCAGGTATATACGACGCATCGCAGAAGGGAGCAATGAGGGCAAACATAAATAATGGGATGGCCAAAAGTTTGAAAAGAAGTATTGCAGAAAGCAGGGGATAACAATCAATCTGAAAATTGAAGCTAAGCTGCCGTAGAAATGACTACAACACTGACAGAATGGGGGGAGGGAGAAGAGCTTGCTCTAGGACCACCCCGGATCTAGGTTCTAATATGGAGGCTTGAAAGGGTGGATACAGCTAGAAAGACGAATATCTTGTATTATTGCGGCGGCAGGTAGTTAGTTGTTGTTGTTCTCACATTAACTCTTAAATGAAAAGGAGTCAGTGGTCACACAAAGAGGATGGAGTCCTATCAATCGGGAGTTCCGAAAACCAATGAAAAAACGAAATCCGGCAGACTACTAGTGCCGTACCCTGTATAGGTCTGTACATACAAAACTCGTACTCGTACTCTTTTCGCTTTACCGCACTATTATTAACAACACTACTACGTACAGCCTACGACTGTGAATATCAATGCTTCCGTTTGGCGACGGTATCCGCCCAGTACAAAGCAACATGTTCAGATCACGTGTGACGAATGGAATCGGGAAAAAAAAACAAAATATACATGTTGATGCGCGTACTTCTTTGATCAAAACCGTATACTGCGACCACGGACTGTATTGTATTGCTGTGACGATGAACAACATCAACAATATTTTATAAGCCCCGTATAGGAAATTTTACCTGGTAGGGAATAAAGGCCCTCCCGCCCCCACGGCGGGAGGGCCAAATCCCTGTGGATAATACTGGAGCTATAATAGATGAGCCGATACACAGGATCGAGATTAATAGTGAAAACCCCCATGTAAATCACTTAATGTAGAACCTCAATGAGTGCTAAATTTGAAGTACTGTAATGAACTGTGAAGTATTTATTTTGATGTGCTTGCTCCCTCTCTGAAATTCACACTGCATATATACTCGTTGCTTGCAGCAGTACGATAAACGTACAGCAGATGGGTCACACTCGGAGTATCGACTATTTCCGTATCGAGCAAATTTCGTACTCTGAATGCTGAGAGACTAGTGGGGTGCTTGCGGCCTGAACGTGGCAAGTGACTGGGAGTGTGAGTAGTGCTCAACTTCAAACCTCTAAATACTGCCTGAATGTTGCGAGTAAGTGCGAGTGTGAGTAGTCCTAAATATCCAAATGCCACGGGTACAAGGAGTGCCCGCAGCATCGGACGCCGAAATATTCGAGTGAACGGTCGTCAATATTATCACTATAATCAAGAAGACGAGGTGCGTCGAATCGAGGTGTTAGAGCAGAGGTCAGACGGCCGAACTGGTAGGATAATGACTTGAAAACGACGTCGAACTCACTTCATCACATACACGAGAATGATGGAGACGGCAGCAACAGTGGTAACGAAAAATGTAAATGCCGTACGAGACGTATCCGCACGGAGAACGGCTATAATTATGGTGGGCATCGACAGAAGGGTGTGCCGGATTGGGTTGCCCTGAGCAAAGGCCAGACGACGCTAGCGAGTTATCAATATGGGAAGGTCCAGATGAATAAATGTTGCACAGATGCTCACAGTAGTACCTTGGAGTGAAGTAACGAGTATTGGGCTTGAATCACTTCAGGCACTTCGTGTACTCGGGTTCGATACTCCGGAATGCTGCTCGTACTCGGAGTACTTCGGGTATGACCACTCTCTATACTGCTCGTACTCGGAGTATTTGAGAGTTCGATACTCTGAAAAAATGCTGTACTTCGAGTATTATGGGGTTCATTACTCTGGAAAACTCGTTGCACTTGAAGTATTTGAGGATCTTGTACTGCTCCTACTTCCAAGTACTCGGAGCGTACTGCGAGTACTTCAATACTCGGAGTATTTCAGGGTTTCATATTCCGGGGTAGGAGTAATACTCGGAGTAATTGAGAGTTTCATACCCCAAGGTACTCCGGGTTAGAGTATTACTCGGTGTATTTTACTCGGATGATGAGGTACTTCTGGCTTCAATACTCGCGATGCTCGGAGTACTCCGAGAAATTTAGGTGTTTGTACTCCGGGTACTGCCTGTGCACGAGTGCAAGTACTACTGCTCATACTCCCGGTACTCGAAGGCTTTGGTCCTTCAGTACTGCTCATACCCCAAGTGCTCCGAGTGTTCAGGCCACCAGTGCTCCAATAATCGGAGTACCCCAAGTGCACCGGTTAACTCGTCTGTGATGGCCGGGTTGATAGTTGCGAGTCAGACAGATATACCCGGCCAACCTATTGACCGACGTCGCGCCCTGATGGAGGAATAGCCGGGTTTCGGTCAGCTTCTTCCACCGGTGACGCATTTGACCAGTTTGTTCGTGAGTTTCCGCGTTGCAGCGATAGGCAGTTTGTGTTGTCTCAGCAGAGGTACCGCAGGCAGGCTTCTTCCTTCCTCTGCTGTATGCAGTCGAGTTGTCTTTGCTCGGGGCCACGTCTTCGCGCCGAAACACATAATCATAGCCACGGGCCACCATCAACGCCGTGTAGCGAGCGTCGCTCCCTTGGAGGTGAAGTCGCTGGTGAATAACGCGGCGGGTCTTCGATATGTAACGGCAAAGTGCAAAGGGCGGCGGAACTGAAGTTCATACACAACACTACATAACACATACTTCATACTTTTATACGATCTCCGCCTACGACGCGGCGGGACAAACAAGCGGAGATACCTTGTTGTGTCAAGCGTGCATGGTAGTGTGTGTACAGCAGTGTGCTGCGTTAAAAGGGGATAGGGAGGATAGACTGAAAATTGGACGGTGTTGCAGAGCTTTAGAAGGAGGTACTGCTTTGTTGTCTGCAATCGTCCTCAGCGCGGCGTATGTACAGCAGTAAGGTCCAAAAAACGACAGAGAGAGGATTGCGTGAACCCCGCGGTAGCTCGAAATACTTTTTTTCGGCGCAATTCGGGTCAAGCGGCGGTAGATAACGAGGACCGGATGTTCAAAGCGCAGGAGGGTAGGAACACATGCGTGTTGTGAAGATGACGTCGCAAAGGACGAGATTTTGGAACACTGCTCGAAGGCAGCTTACAAAAAAAGATGATTTTGGAGTACCAGGCATGTGAGCGATGCCTTTTCTTCAAGTTGCACGAAGGAATCTTACAAAAAAAGTTGTCAGTACGTACAAGGTACGTAGGGGTATATATTATTCTTCAACAAGTTGGTACTGCAGGGAATCACGCCGTCTATCTACAGCAAGCAGCAGAGGTAATAGATATTATAAAGGGCAAGAGAAAACATAACGTAATTACCAATAAATTAATGCGTATTTTCCGGGAGCGGTAAGTGCTCGATTTTATTTTAGAGCTCGAGATAATATTTACTCCGAGTATTTTCTACCAGGTATGTGAAAACACTACAAATCCCCTGTCCCCGGTCAAATAACGCCTTCACAGAAGATGGAAACCCCCCGTTCTTGTTTTTAAAAGCTGCTAAGCTGTGCAGCGGAGCTACGTAGGCGCCCACAGACAACCGAGAGCTACGCCACACGCGGGACACAACAGCTGTGTGCCGGTGTGACGGAGTAGCATACCATCGCGTTCAAGCGTAACGCCGTGGTCGGTTTATCCTCTAGCGGGCCCCACAGCTACGAAGAGCACCCGCGCATCAGCACCGATAGGAATGACTAGGACTGCCAAGGCGAAGAAGCTCGTCTTCGTTCGGGTCAACTTGAAGCTCGTAGCGAAGGACTACGACCCTAGGCTGGGACGCCGACTCAGTGGAGTCAGATGGGTTTCTTGACGATGAAGAGGAGATTGAGAGCTCGCACTCGGACAGCGATGTTGAATTCGATTTATGGTTCTCGGGTTGCGGTGATTTCGGTATGTAGCGCTGCCGATTGTGTTGCGTACACCTGCGATGGTTTGCTGCGAGGGAATGAATGTTATGGTGAGCGGAATCATAGAAGGAACGTACTATTAATACTATAATCATAAATATGAGCCAACACATTCGAATGGAAAGTTAAGGGTGAACTCGGAGCAGTTGCAGCTGGGACGCTGGGATTTTGTTGAAGCGTCCAGCGTCCATGTTCACAGTTTCTAGTTGCGGACAAGGGATAAGCTCGCGAACCCTACACGTGTACCAGGGTACGAAGCAGCGCACGGCTGAAACTACTCACTTCCTGGTTTGCGCTTTGTGTTGTCGCTTTACCTCGCGACATGAGCATATCCATTCGTACATGAGAGATCGCTACTCGTATCACTTGCAAGTAGTGCTATTATTCCAGTTTTAACTAGTGGCAAAACGAAATCATCGAGGACATGAACGAGTGAAAAACCAACTGAAACCGGTGTTTTTGTTTCAAAGTACTGCTTGCATTATGCACAACTACTTGCTACTAATGAGTATCTGGTGCAGGTAGAGGATGTATAATGAAAATGATCGAAAATCGCTGTCCAAAGGCCTGAACGAATGTTATACTTGTGCTGCACGTAGTGCATGGACCACCCGGGGAGTATAACGTTTGTCCCCCCTCCATAATTACGCCTTTTTATCCCCGCATGAGAGGAAATCAGGGATTTTTTTGGAAAGGCTGAAAAAAGCTGTTTCCCGGAAACGAAAATGGGTTCCGGGTGGGGAAATACGCATCCATCCCTGGTAATTACTCGTACGGAAATAAAGGCATCAGTATATGTTTTATACGATGCTTCACAAAAAGGAGCAAAAGCGGCAAAACGGTACTACCGAGTACTGAATGGGTAAACATCCCCCCAAAAACCAGTACGCAAGATACCAAGGGACAACACACACCACGAGTCCTGGTCCTACTGCTGTACTGCAGTAGTAGCATTGCACACAAGGCGGTGTTCCTTTTGAGACTGAAGGAAAGGGGAGAGGGGGGGGGGGTCCTGCTCTATTACCGACCGTAGATCTAGGTCCAAGATATATCTGGTATACTCAATGCAGTTGCCGTTGCACTATTCCAGTGGCCGGAAGCATAAATCACGGCATGTTTTATCTGCGGCTAAAACTGAAGTCAGCGGATCTGCAGAAAGCAAAAGCAAAAAATGGTACAATGTGCAGTAACCAAAAGCTGTAGTGTCTTTTGTCTCAGTGGTGACGAGCCTGTTGGTGCTGTTTGCTGATCTTTGTTCGTGTCTGTTTCCGTGTGTTTGTTTCGTATCGTCCGTCGCACTGCTGTTTGTCCTGGTCTGTCGTATTTCCGAGAAACGGCGTTTCAGCCATTTTCCCATTGGTTCTAGCGGCCGTATGTTTTCAAGCCTTTTCGTCGCTTCAGGCTCGGGGTATTTTGCTTTTGCTTCAGCTCTTTTGTTTCACTTGCCACCACGTAAATAATGTTCTCCTGGCTGCCTCGAAAGGAATGCTGCAAGGCATGCCCTATCAGGCCTTTAGCGAGTGGGGTAGGTCTTCCTGGCGGGTGTAAGGCTGGACTCATTCTCAAGGAGTAATACTTTCTTGCTGCTGCGTGAGGCCGTGAGGCCCACGCGGCAGTAGACTTGGGTCGTACGTGATGCGTCAGGCACGGAGACCTACGATTCGCGCTCTCTGTTTTCTTGCAGCTGCGGCAGAGCAGCAATGCTAAATCGGGATGTCCGTGCGCGGAGGCAAGGGGCCACCACAGGCCAAACTACGGCATAGTCTATTGCGCTGTTAGGAGGCTGGGTTCGATGACGAAGAAGGAGGGAGACAGAGTGTCGACCGACGTGCGGGGAAGAGCGGAATTGGACTCCCCTTGCGCGATATATATATATATATATAAATTAAATCAGAACCGCAAGCGCGAGAAGCATTTTGTTTTTCAGGAAAGGGAAGGGAACCAACTGGAAGGGAGCGACAACGAGAGCACGTGCAAAGAAGCGGGCAGGTTGGGCTCAGGCAATGAGGTGGCCATGAAGAGCGGCAGCAGGACGGCGCACGAAGACCCATGGCCGGCGCGCGCACCATCACGAGAGCAGCAGCGATTGTTTTTCTCTTGGTTTTTTTCTCCACGAGGCAGTATAGTGTCTACTGTACTTGTAATTAACGTCACTGGTTTTCGAGTTGTATACTATTCATGGGGAATAACCCCCGCGACTATCAGGGATGTGGGATCATAACTGTCCTGCACATTTTGTGCCAGCCAGTCCAGGAAAAGATGGCAATCGTTAATATTCGTGTGGTAGTAAGGTTCGATTGCTCTTTTTTCAGTGCATATCCGCGAGTCTTCACTCTGGCAGCACTCCAGACAGCAGGCGTGTTACTCCTCTTGATGTTCACGACTCCCGTGCGTTTCGTAAGGTGCAGGGAGCACTCCGGACAACAGCCGCTGTAGTCGGCAGCCACAAGGAGGCTAGTGGTGGGAACAGGGGAACTCCATGTTGTAGTTTTAGAGGATATACCCGTGGCCATGTTAGTTCAGTTTACATGTTGATTATATCTTGTATGCGCTTTCTTCGTCTCGAGTGTGTTTAGGCTCCGTATTTCGATTTTTTTTATTTTTTTAGGTTTTCCGGATCTTCCCAGGGCTCCGGCACCTTCGTGTGACCACGAACTCCTTTGCGTTTGAAAATTACCGTGAAAACAACAACAGCATATGTATATTTGTATGTATACATACGGAAATATGTACAAGGGGGACTTTGCCGCGGCGGGCTGACGCCCGCCGACGGCTCCTCGCATGCCCGTAATGGTTGAAGGCAGACGGGTATGCAACCCGAGGCTGTTATTAATAGTGCCACAGAGTACTTCCAAGGGGTGCATTATGAACAATAAATTGATTAATAGAAAAAAGGGAAACGCTGGAAACAGAAGAACAAAAAAAAAGACATTCGCCATCGGGCTAAACAACTACTACTGTTTGAATATCGTTCGTACAGCAGCCAGCAGCACCGCAAAGTACTACCTGGTACGTACGAGACGCTCGGCGTTCGTACTACTGTATAGTTCGTATGCAAATAGTCACACAACGGTTATTCCTAGTTGAGCTGCAGCAGTTGATCAAGCAAACCGACAGTACAAAGCGCCGGCGATAATGATGGAGCAGGAAACTCAGCAACAGCAAGCAGAAGAAACAGCAAAGCGTACTACAGGTACGTATCGTACGAAAACTACGCTGGCACGAGACCCGCCGAGATGCCAAACAAGATATCAAAATGTTAATTACGAGACGGTACTCGTGCAGCTTCCGAAGTAGATGAATCAGTCTTTCAGCTTTCAAGTGCGGAGACACCTCACCGAGAGAGAGGGTGACTTGCATATGATAACCCTGCTCACGGGGGTAAGCATCAAGGACATATCGCAGACATAGCAAGAGCAGCAGCAGAGCAGCGGCGTAGCAGCGGCAGGAGCAGCCGCGGTAGTAGCCATGAACCACAGTATTTGTAATGACGGGGCAAAAGTAGGCCGTCAACCGATATCTGTGAAAAATACGTACTGGTAGCGATCAGAATTGGGTATCGATCACTCTATCTACTCGTCGAACTCAGTGTCGACCACTCATACATTTGGTACAATTCGCAGCTGGCGTATTTGAGATGTTTCTCGCGCCCCGTCTGGGCACTGCGCGAGCGTGGCAGAAGCCGTCCCTACAGCAAGCAGTAGCCACGACGAGGAAAGGTATAAGCATACCCTCGAGGGCCAGCAACGACATATGTTGCAGGGTGAGCGTAATGCGTACATGCAGGCAAACATGTAATTGTTGATAACTTCTTCTTTTTCCATTGGCAGTTACATGAAAATACAAAACGCCTTTACGACACAACCAAAACTCCACGATGCATATGACACTGATTGTCAATGGGATCCTTATTGTCGATTGTTATTCCCAATGATGTCGACCAGTGCTGCTGTGCGTACAAAATTGTTTTCGTAGACACCGTTCGTACCTCCACCATCTTCCCGCTCGTCCCGCGGCGTAGCAACTTAGTCGACACCAAAGAATCCGTCCTCTCTGTGTTACGGAGTCTGGTCGCCCGGCGTGCACAGCAGCCGAAGAGGCTCGTGGAGTTTGTTTCGCGACCATATGTCGGCCTATGAATTTCAACATTTTTGCGGTAAACTCGCGAATTCACGCATAAAATAGCCCGAATCAGAATTTCTATACTGGTTTCTTAGACGCCCAACCCTCCACGCACAAGCAACCGTGAAGCATGAGACCGGCCACCCCAGCCAATACCCCCACACTCTTGCCGCCATGGACTGTCGGAAGCCGTAGAGGATGCAGCCTCTCCCATTTCGGCTAAGGAGAAGAGGCCCAATCTGGGTGCTGGCATCGTGAACAAAATATTTTTACCGTCACTAGCGAGCACAGATCTCGGCTGAAGGCACATTTGCCCCTTGACGGACAGCCGTCATCGACATCCCAAATGCTCAAAAACATCAAAACTATTTGTTCCCAAGACTGCAGAATTACACCGCTCACGATTATACAGCTGTACGTTGTGAATGCGCCGCTTCCAACTTATAAAATGAGTATCTACCACTCGACTGGTCGAACTCACAGCAAATACGTCGACTGACGGCACTCTCGCCCCGTGACGGACAGCTAGCTATCAAGAACCTCCGAACACTAAAAACTGTTTCAAATTCAGGGAGAAGTTGGACGGGCCAAACCTAGACCGTCAATCAAAATTTTGACCGCCAGGTGATGAGCCACGCAGAAGCTCACTAATTTGAGTATCTACCACTCAACTGGTCCACTTTGCGGCAAAACACTGCTTGCTTGGACACATGAAGCCCGGCCGGACACATTGGTCGAGGTTTCGGCGCGATCTGTGCTCTCTGGAGAGCGTGGCGAGCGCTCGAAGTATTTTTCCGGCGGGAGTCGACAAGACGATTTCCCTGGTATCGAAACGAGAGGCCTTATTTTGTACCAGGTACGTACGTATCGGTAAATTGTCGCCTGTTTCCTTCACACCAGGTACACAACAGACAATGACAGATCCCATGGTTCCTCCGCTGCCGCCCACTCACCGTGCGTGTGCGACACACCAATATGCGCAGTATTGTAGTGGCCTGTTGCGCGTGTCGGAGCCAGTCGTCCGTATTCCACTATCTGCCTCACCAAGTACGATATTTTGTTTCATACTTTTTGTACAACCCAGGCTGGCGTACCTGTATCATCATGATCTCACTCACTGCTGCTTCTTCTGCGTATTGCTGAGTGCGACCCAACAATGTCACTGCTTCAGCTGTGCTCGGCACAGTGCGCCAACAGCAGAAGCAGGCAGCAAACTATGCGCATGCGGAAGATGCGCGCTGCACTCTCAGTATAAGTAATGTTTGTTGTTGTCATCGGCATTGGCCCATGCACACACCTGCTGCCGTGTGTGACCGGCATGTTTTGCTCCGTACCGATCCCTGGATCCCGGATCGTGTACGTTGGTCGAGTCCAGCACGACTAATCAGTCGTACGAGCATCGTGCACAGCAGCATTCGAACAAAAATACCTACAGTAGTCACCGACTGGTGTGTGCCATACACTGCTGAACGATAGGTCCTAGAGCCAGCTCAAAAACACAGCAGTACAAGTCCCTTTCTCTTAGTGTAACTGCTGCTGCCGTATCTTATAGCATGGCATATTACAGCAGTACTGTTCATGTAGCCGTACCTGTACAAGCTACTCTAAAATGTCGTGTAATGTGTTCTAGACTACGCAAAAAACTATTCAGCTGCACTGCTGTAGTGCAGATGATAAAATACACTTTGTTCGTGTACGGCATTTTACCACCACCAACCCTGCTATTTGTTTCTCGTTTTTACTTTTTTTCTCCTTGCTACCCTTTACACTGCTGTACGTACTACAGTACAAGTTGTGTGTTTTTACGCAAGGGAGACAGCGGAGTTTGGGCGCGCTCATGTGGAGCGTGCAACCCTACCTCAGCCTTTCACAGCAGTTGCTCCCAATACTTGGGACTAAAGCGGGGTATGTTCGAGAAAATACTGTAGGAACTTCGTGCATTCTCGAGGTATTTCGGGTGTTCACTGCAGCGGATACTGCGAGTGCTTCATGCATGTCGGGTTTCTGTACTGATGCGGGTACTGACAGTATACTTCACGTATTTCGTCCGTTGATTCATAGTGTACGCACTGCGGAAACTCACTCGCAGTTGTACCGACATACTCTCGATATGGTCAGTAAAACTTGGGAGTATGAAGTATCGTCTGTGTACTGTGTCGACAAGTATCAGGCTCATTGTTCGGCACAACAAGTCACCCGCAGATGGTCCGGCGAATGGGAGTTGGAGAAAATAGCTTTCGTGGGGGACAGAGCCCGACACTGGCAGTGTTTGGAGAATAGTACTGCGAGGAGTATGTGCTGCGAGTACTCTCAGTCACCCTGAGCGCCAAGAACATGTATCTCGCGGGAATATATCTTGTCTGTTTGTTGTGCTGGATTTTACTCAGCCGGTCACAAGCATTGATGAATCGATCGCCGCGAGTCACCTTCTCAGGATCAATATATATCCACTTTCCCGTGTACCCTATTTTACATCATTGCAGTGGCAGTGCTCTCACACTATTTCCACTAACAGCGGTATAAAGTGAGTCCTCAAAAACATGCGTGTGTGTCTCCACGTTAATGATGGGTGGATGCAGTTACTGTACAGACGCATACTTCAAGCAGACAGGTGTGCAGGTTTTTCAAACGACGGGTATTATTTCTTGCGCCAATCCGCCATTAATAAGGGTAACCTTGCCTGCAAGTATTATGAATATGTGGATTAGAGTACGTATGAGTAAAAATATGGATGGTATGCACTATTTTTACGTACGATGGCATGGCCTTGCGAGGCATACTCTCCTCCCTGGATGAAAACGGGTTGGATACGTAATTTTTCACAAGGCAGTATTATCCACTTGATATTAACCGCACTGGTCTTCGTATTACGGGGGACCATAGTTAATGGGACCTATGATGCACACTAAAACCTATATATTTATGTATTTTAACTCATAATATTTGGTCCTATTAACTGTGGTCCCCCGTAATAGTGTTACCGAGGTGTATACCCTTTATGGCGAATAACCTCCTTAATTATTAGGGTCGTGGTATCATGGCTGTGGCGTACCCTTTGTGTCAGACAGTCCAGGAAGAGATGGCAATCGTTGATGTTCGTGTGAAGGTGATGTCAGATTGCTCCTTTTTCACCACTTTATCCGCGAGTCTCCACTCACTCTGACAGCACCCCAGAGAGCAGGCGTGTTCCTTTTTGTGTTCACGACTACCATAGTTTCGTACGGTGCAGGCAGCACTCCAGAGAGCAGCCGCTGTAATCAGAAGCCACAATGTGGTGAGAACGGGGGGAACACTATGGTGCTTTTCAATTTTATTTCATTTCAATAATCACTTTTCCTTTCCAGCCTAACTCGTAAAGGGTTTACCCTCGACGACTTTCTGGACAAGCTGTGGTCACAGGTGTCTACCCTTCTCCCCCCGGGCGCGTATCTTCTTTTCTTGTCGCGCATAGGGTTCAGCATTCCCACTGCTCGTCCATTTTCATCGAATGTAGCTGACTTACGCCCTCGCGCTTTCCGCTAATCAATTTTATTTTCTGCAAGAAAAAAACCCTGAGCATGCACTCGGTGATACTTGAACACACGAAATTGATTTTGATAGGCGCGCCGACTAAGCTCCGCGAACTACCTATCAAGCCACCGGGGACGTCGATGTCGTTGAGACGATATACCCGCGGCCGTGCTATTAATAGTTCAGTTTGCACAATTATTTCATGATTTCATCTTGTGTGCGCTCTCTGCGTTAGGAAGCCGAATTTCGATTATTCATGGGTTTTCCGATCTTCCTAGGGTTTCAGCACCTTCGTGTGACCACAGACTCCTTTTCGTTTAAGAGATAATAATGTAATACGTAACAACGCCCCCGGTGGCTTGATGGGTAGTCCACGCGCCTGTCAAGATCA
>JBBMHQ010116301.1:0-20751 GCA_037834295.1 Postelsia palmaeformis
GCTGTGCTGAACCTTCCGCTTCCTCGGTGGCATCTCCAACCCGATTCGACGGCAAGTGGGGAAATCTGCAGACCCTCGGTTCAGGCTTATAGGTCGAGTGGCTCAAACTCTTCCCCTCGTCCCTTTAATCAAGTACTCCCTTCTTCTGATATGTCACTGCTGGGTACTGGTACGTGGTACTGAGCTGACAAAATGAGTTCTGAGGTGTGGTGTTTTGCTGTTTTTGCGTACACTCTGCATCAAACGCTCTGCTGTTTGGCTCTCTGCATTTCTTCCTCGGAACCTGACTCTCAACGTGAAGCAGGGCCGGCGACACCGAATCGGGAGTGGGTTTAGGATAATCCCCACGGACCTCCTGGCGTTTCCGAAGAATATCCATTATTCTCCCGCCCCTGCCCCCCCTTCGGTCGGCCCTGCCAGACTGCAGGGTCCGTACTGTCAGTTGCTGCCACAATTGTAATGGACACACTGTCTTCCCCAAAGTCGATCAATTGTAATGGGCACACTGTCGTATCCTGAGCTACGAGCTCTCACCGGTGCTACGAACACCGACCGTCCATAACCGGGGCAGCAGGTCTCGTAGCTCGACGCTCTGACCATCTGCTGTCCTCTTGTTTATCCCCCATCCCCGGTCTTTCGAATTCCGAAACACCTTCACAAACTACACATTCCTACGGAAGGTTACATTTTTTTTTTACTGTTTACGTGACAGACTTGATCTTTGCTTATTTTCTCCTAGAGGTTCGACCTCTCAGCCTTGCTGATGTTACTGCTTTCTCCCGATTCCCTGGCTTTGCGGGCCACCATCGCCCTGATCGACCCCCTCGGTCGTGCACTACTCGTCGGCTGCCTTTCCGTGCCCCTCTCTCTTCGCCGGACGACTGCGCGCGCCTTCTGGGGGTATCGCACCGTCATTGGTATCATCGCTATATACTTTCCCGGTGATTACTGTGTTGGTGTCTCATACCTCGGCAGTAATTCGCGGTTGTTGGGTATCGTCAATCGATATCAGGTATCAGGTGTTTGATACTGCTCATACTCGCAGTATCTCGATTACTGACTACTGTTTTCAGTAATGAGTGAGATAATGCGCGAACATTACCCGTCCTGTTCTCGCAGTAATTTGGGCGTATAGTGCAAGTTGGTTCTCTATTGCGATGCCATACGTACCGCTGCCGCTGCTGTGCTGCTGCTGGTGTTGTTACGGCGGGGTCTGCACAAAAGCAGTTGCAGTAACCGATCGGAGCAGCAGCGATGTCTGCCACTACTACTTCTGCTGCTGCTGCTATTTTTGATGTTGTGCTGCTGCTGCTATCGCTTGCGTGTGCGGGAGAGGTCGTCTCCTCTGCACAAGCGCCGTTGGAAGTAGATACAACTTGTCGTAAAAAGGAGTGATATCGGCGTGGGTATTGGGTACTTGGCAACTGGGCAGCAAAAGGGCAACAATGCTATTACGGGGGTCCATACTATAGTTAATAAGACCAAAATATATTGTTAGTAAAAACAGCGAAATATACAGGTTTTTGTGTGTACCGTAGGCCCTATTTATTATGGTCCCCAGTAATTCTATCGAGCACAAAGTTCAAACAGTCTCAGTCCTTCTTTGAACGGCGCTCATGTTTACTTCCTCAAAAGTAATCACACGACTTCGCACTGAGGTATATTTTCCTATTCGGGGCATGTGTGCCGGATGCGGAGCCCTCGTATATGTACATGCAAGGAAAGCACCCCTTGAGGCCCGTGGAGCTTGAACAGCGACCAGGATGTCACAGCACAGAGTTGGGATATGTGTTCATTATTAGAATGCACAAACGCTCGGCGGAGTTCGCTCCAACCCACTGCCTCGATGTAAATTATGAGTGCCACTGAAGAGGCACAATACACACAGAACACGTTGCAGTTCCTCTTTCGCCTTGTTCATGACCATCAGACCCTGAACGGATCCCAAGAAACCCACTGTAATATGACGATATCATTTCAGTATTTCATCGAAGCTTATATGACAGCTCGAACTCACTCTGCCTGTGATTTATTGTACGGGTCCTTGCCGTACACAGTATCATACGACAAACGGGTGTCCACGGCATCCCTTAGGGATCGTCGCCATCTGCGTCCTATGCAGGATCATTGTCCACGCCCAACATTTATCTCCCCGAGAATATTCATGACATACTGCGAACATAAACAGAACACATTACAGCTCCCGTATATACTAACAAACAATACACAAGGATAATAGATCCCATCTTATCACACAACTTCAAATCACACATACATCCCGCATGTACACGGTTTGGGGCACGAGCACCTAAGGAATCCCCCAGGAGGAGCGCAATCATATACTGGTACACCAAACATAAGTCCCTGTCCAACAGCACTTTCCTGGCGTGGCACGCGAGACACGCTGTGTGTTCGATGCCACTAGACGGCAGCGGTCGACGATAGCTCCGTGCCGGATGCAGAAACAAAAATACAACAGAGTGAGAGAGTGTGCTACGTAAACTACGTATACCGACAAAAATACATGCATGGGGGAGACTTCGAAACATAGATAGGCTACATCGGTTTGGGCGTGAACGCCCATGATCACACCGTCCTGATACATTGTACAAATTTTGTAGTCACGTATTTTGGGGTACTTCGGGTACCTGCTCAGGACTAGTTGATCAACGGAGTTGTAATTCCCAACTACCACCCCTAATACTACACTCACTCATAGATGGTGTTGTGAATCCTTGGCACGAGGTACTATACCCGTACGAGCTAGAGGAGTCCAGGTATCGACACAAGATCACACCATCAAACTACTGTATGCTGTATATACTTCATGTACACATTAAAGTACGCAGGGTATCGACCCAGGTAGAATACATCAACGGCCATCTAAAATACCCTTATTACCGCCCTCCAATGCTATTCCCATCGGGAATACTACGAACCTTGAGTCCGAGCAACTATGCTATTGCTACCTTCACTGTTCGTCGGCTTCGCCGACGATACAAGCGCACACCCATAGGCCTATTGTACCTAGTGATACCATACCTTCAATGGGTCACCACCGGTACGATCTACCCCTTGAAGCGACGTCGTTGATGCTATTGATCTCCCTTTAGTATATATCCCCCCAAGCTATACTTTGGGCTGAACACATGGGGCGCCCTCACACCATGTAAACGGTGCGCCCGTTGATCGCTTGAGCCGGGCGGTTTGTGTTAGAGCGCTCGTCCACCTGCAATGCCCACATAAGTATATAAGAGGAGAGGGGTAGGTAGGTATGGGTCGGACTTCGAAGTCACCGCCTTGTGCACGTTGCCCAGTGGGCCCCCACGTTCAAATTCATTGATGTATGGTAACGTCTTCGATAGTCGAACACATCTGCCGACAATGCACCTTACGCATGGGAACCAACGAAAACACCGTCGGTACAGTACATACTCAGGTATTCCATGGAGCGCAGGGTTGGGGATACGGGTATACATAAGTACGCCTTGATGCGATAGCATCGTGTGCGCATACAACACACTCCTTTTATCAATGCATCACTTGTCTTTACGGCGAAAAAAGTAAGACCCAATGAGTCAGCTAAAAGTGCCAATGTCTTCACGTTTTACCTGCGAGTCCGGAGCAGTGGCGACCGAGTCGCGGAAAACGTCAAGCTGCAGTCCACCGATCACAGCTGGTGCGCTCATGACGACCCATCTCACAATCTGCGCGACGGTATTCATTCAGCATGATGACATTTCGTGTACATGGTGCACGAGATGCGGGCGGCCGGCGCAAATGGCAAGCACCTCATCAATGCACTTCAGACGGCACTGCGACTATTTCATCGAGAACTGCGAACCGTGTAGTACTATAGACTAGCCTATACACCCAACACCTCAACAAGGCCCATATATATTTTTTTCACCTGGTGCCAGCTATGCTACATCAGGTGTTTCGCATATAGTATAAACGGCACGACGTAATTTGTTTGCCGGAGATGTCCGAAAACGAACTGAGTTTGTACTAATCGAAACGTGTCATCACCTCGCTGCAGGGAGGAGTTGTGAGAGATCCCATGTAGTGCGAGTACGCCATGGTTGATGGTATTAACTCGTACGGATTGACGCCCCCGTGAGTAGGTGTAGCTCCAGAACCCAGCACCTCCCATAGGGGCTCAAGCTGTCCATCCATTCAGGCCAAAGAAACGCAGCAAGGCAAAAGTATGCGTGGGCCAGTCGTTGGAGTTTCGTTTTGGGAAGAAAAGAGAACCTCAGCATTGTAAGCCGAGATTCACTGTTAACCGTGTTCGGGTGATCTCCCTTTGCAGGTATATATATATTTTTTACGTTTGTAATTGAATATGTAGTCAATAGAGCATGGTGAGCAATTTGGTGTTCTACGCAGGTGTAAGAGCCCTAATCCATTGCCGGCATACTTACCGCAACATTCCAGCCGTGATCTTTTGCATCCAGGAGGACGGCCACCACGAGAAGCTCCGATTCTGTGCCGTCCGAGTCCTCACGGGTGTGCACTAGATGGATCTCGGCGTCGTGCAATGACCCTGCTATCTGCCCATACATGACGGGAAGGCACAGCCACGTGAGGTTAACCCTTGTCATTTACATGGGCGTATTGTGACTGGTCCAGAGTGCACAAGTTCTGCTGCGGTGAGTGTATAGCGTTACGCTGGCAAGGGACTGCAGTAGGATAGTGTGTCTCCCGAGACGTCCGCGCGCGATGTCTCTAACATGACCCACATCCAGTTGTTGTCTGTATGTTTGACACTTGGGATCGGCAAGACCTCCTTGTTAAAGAGGACGTGTTCAACGCCACTGTTTTGCCAACGAATCAAAGTACGGTACTGGCTTGTGTGCTGTACATCTCAGGGGAGAGAATAACCAAAATCCAGGTATTTGCTTTGAAATTCTTCAAGTTCTTTTCGCAGGTCTACAAGACAATTATGAGACTACTAAATTATCCCTCACCATGTGCTCGGAAGGGGAGTGGATATGCATCTGTTCCAGAGTGTACTTGCCGCCGTCGAACGAGAGATAGGAGACGTCGGTGCACTCGCTGAAGTCGATCTGCTCGACAGTCCAGTTCATCATGGGATCATGGACAAAGCAATCATGTAGGACAGTACAGTAGATAACTTTCATGCAGGGCGGTACCGTAGAGAGCATTCATTTAGGCTAGTACTATTCTCTACTGAGGTAGAGCACAACACTGAACCGAACAATGCTGAAGGGAGGTCCGGCATTCATACATTCGGCAGCCGGAGTGCGGCCGTCCACTCTTCAATACCCCACACACCGATACACAACATGCAAACCATTCGTGTAAGATGCGTATCGCGTTTCGCAAAGTGTATACCTTATAAACCCCTTGCATGTGGATCCACGCCTCCACGAGTTTGTGGCAAGATACTACAGTAGTAGCCCCCCGTTTGCTTCACTCAGTTCACACTGCCTGTTCTTAGTGAGGGGACACATAGAGTCGAACGGCGAAATCATCTTACGCTTCCCGAATCCGATCACGTGTCTTACATCCGCATCGCGGAGTGCATCAGATGCAGCGGCTCACCTCCCACTCGTGTCCGTTGACTCCGAAAGATAACTGCTTCGACGCGCACTCAGCCCCGAACAATTCCAAATTGAACTCAATAGCCTAGGTCAGAAGAACGACAGGTAAGTGAAGTCGATATGCATTACGTGCGGCATAATATTTATACGAGAAACGGTCGTCAATCATCGTGACGAGGCGTTTCGTGGTATGGTCCCGAACAATTTCAGATTTCACTCACGTGCTTACGCTAGAAGGATGACAGTGGTGCAGCACGTTGATTCGATGTACGAGCGAAGAATTGTATGGGGGACTTTCGCCGTGATGTCGTAACCTTTCCCGTGCCATCCCAGCGATTGGTTCTGAATATTAGTACATCAATACTGAAACATGCGGCCGACACTAGATTTCAGAAACCGCGGCATGCACAGATTGCCAGGGTTCTACACTATTCGGACTTTGGCATGGCATAGCCATAGTAACACCCGTGGCGTACCATGGCATCCCACCGGCATCCCATGGTGTGGAAAAATGTTTCATGGCACGCCGTGGGGGGTGCCGTGGCATGTCACGGATTGTACCATGGCAACCTCCGCGGCAACCACCACGGCACTCTATGGTCACCCCGCGGAATGTCATGGCAACCCCGCGGCACCCCCATATTCACGGCTCCTAGTTTGGAGTAGGAGTTGGGTTGGGGTTAGGGTCAGGGTTAGGGTTGGGGTTCCATGGTATGCCGTGGAGGTCCGTGGAGGGTTCGGTGATAAACCGTGGAAGATGCCGTGGTAGGTTTCGCCGCGGGTGGTACCACGGCATTTCTCGAAAAATGACAGTAATGTACATGCCTCATACTGCGTGCGTTTAATATCTGATCGATATTATCCACTGTAGTGTACCTCGACGAAAGTCCCAACATTGGCAGATAGGTTGATGGGGCTCTGGGAGTCTCCGTCGCAGTCCGGGTAACCGATGCTCCATTCGCTGTTGTTAGGATACGGCGTAAGAAGCACAAATTATTTCGGCGGCGGCGGTTGAGCGGGTATGCTTTGTTATAGGAGCTATTCCTGTAGAGGGCATGAAAAAAATGCTGATAAACGTTCTTTAGGTACGCGACATGTCATCTCTGCGCACTGTACATCTGACCCGTATGCTAACTTTCAAAGCAGTGTACTACAGTACATAGCATAGCAACCCGCTGAACAACAGAGCAATTGTAAAAGCGTAGAATTCAAGTGGATAATACCTTGGAGGCCTCGGGTAGTTTCATAGTTGGGAAACGTCTTCAGTCACAAGTGTTTTGGGTGCATACATTCCCGGCGATGTACACTAAAAACATGGTAGTTTGGGCAACCCGGAATCGCGCGTTTAGTGTGACTACTACTGCACCATTCGGGACTGGTGAACGTTGTTGTGACACACGGAGACAACACCAAGAATTTAGTAAGAGTACACTCGTGTAACATTTTCGTGTACGCGTGTAGAAATGTGTTCCGGCGCACAGAGTGGACATGCCCCCCACACCAAGACCAGTACACTCGTTGCTGCGGCGTGGCGACGCCCAAGCGGTTCGTGGTTACCCCACGGGCGACCAACTAGACGAAGAGAGGCCAGGTTGACATGGTTAGACTCGGGAAAAGGTTTTTCTCCTGATCGCCATGCGCAAAAAACACATGCTACATGAGTACGAGGTATGCACAAATAATACCGTATCCATACGCAGAGTAAGTTCATCCACACCGTTCAGGGTTTGAAAGGCTACATTCAGACTTACCGACGTTCTCAACATAGGCCCCAACCACCACAGCAGTCCCGAGCTTCGATGAAAAATGTAGGTGGACAGTCCCCAAGACATACTGTCATACTGGTGCACTCTAGCGAAGTATCCCGGTTCGTACCTGGGGCTGTACGGCTTTCGTCCTTTGATGGAGCGGCGGTACGTCCAGTCAGGAAAGGAGGTTTCCTCTAAAAGCGGAACGATCGGCAGGCGGAACAGGGTAGCCTCATTGGAGCACGATTTCATACTTACGATCGGCTTTATCTACCAATTATTGGCTTAATCTACGGTACGTACCGGTAGAGCTCTCATCTATTTTTCTGCTGCAAAGAGGATCCAACACTACATTTAGTTCCACGAGTCTTTCTTCCCACAACGTGGCTGCAGCTCTTCAGTATGTAATGGAGATACGATTACCTTACATCATTGCCATGTCGCAGTTTAAAGGCATACACTCCACTATGAAACACAGACTTTGATACGTACGCGTCCCAAGGAACGGGCACGCTACGCATACGATATTAGCCTATTCAGCGTACCAGGTTTAGGTTCCCTGATCTTCTTGAGCCCACGCTGCTGCCGTCCATGGGTATTATTGTAATTCGTCCAGTGTTCCGGCCGGTAGGTTCATCGAACGTACATGGTGTCCGCGGTGATTTCATGAGTTAGAGGCCGACAGTAGTAGCAACGGACGATGGAAGAATGCGCGAGGGTTCCAGTGAAACACGCCGAATGTGCAAGATAGAGAAAAATACTCATGTATCATGAATTTGTTCATAAGGAGCATATAGCAGCAACAACAATAGTGCTTTTGTGGCAACCACAAGCAATCCGTAAGGTTAAACTGTTTGATTGAGCGTCAATCAGGTCGCTCGAAGGATGCGAACACCAATGCCTACACTAGGCACGTGGGAAAAACAGCAACCCACCGACGACAACAGGAGCAGCGAAACTATCGGTGCATTCACTCCACTTGAGGCCGAGTGAACGGCTGGATAAATGGGACTTCAGGAATTCCATAATTTTACACCTGGTATCATAGTCTGTCTTTGCGGAGAAAGATTGTTCTAGTGTCCGCCTATTCGTGGTCATTTTTAGTAGACTACCAGCCGTAACTGTTGTAACATGTGCTTGAACTATGCTATTGCTGGTGGCCCCTGATATATAGGCCCGAAACGGGGGGAAGAAAGGCTTTCCAGTGTGTGTCTGAAGAATGCAAACAGTGAAGCATCGACGGAAAGCCTATCATCAACCGCGTATTATGCACAAACGACACTTTTGATCCACGCAGTGGTGCGTAGTTCTTCGGATACAAATACGAAAGTGGGTGTTTAGGACTTATTTTGGGGCTATTCACTATGGGCCTCCGTCATACTGTAGTAGACAGCTGCAATGTTTACTACTATTGAATGAGACTGCCCGTGCTCAACCCCGGGCCCCGTTCAACAGAAACGTGGCGCGAGTGTTCTTGATCGCCTTTTTGCAGAAATGAAGGGCCTACCTGTTGTGAGGCGGTGACCAGTCCTGGGAAGCTGGGCAGGAGAAGAGAACACAAAAGCGCCCTGGCCGTTGTCCGGATAGCTAAGGGTGCCATTTCGCGTCTGCCGTGTTATTAACGATCTGTGAAGCAGGTAACAAAAAAACGACAACCAATCGGACACAGCAACAAGGGCGAACGTGAGGACGATCAACTGTACTGTAAGTGAGAGAGCTACCATGTACTGCCATGGTAATTTTCAATTAGCGTTTAATTTGAACTTCCGGGGCACCTTTCAAATCTCATCCTCACTGTACTGCAAATAATAATGCTGTATTAATAGTACTACGAGACTATCGCCCTGGGTCTTAGGACAGTTATTTGTGCAACATATGTTTTGGTGACTCAATACACAGCGGCATGCGCTGTCAGTCGGGGCAGAAAACTAGTATATCACTGTTGTACGTTTTTATGCAAGCAGTGGATGATGCTCTTGTGCGATAAACACAATATGTGTACATGTTGGTACACATGCCAAACATAGCCGAGCTTAAGTCGTGAAACACCGTAGTACCATAAATAATCAGTAGTACTGCTAGGCAGTACTTGCCATACAACCAGATAATTACTGCAAGAAAGGCCGACATCATACACACGCTTCTCAATATCTATACACTCAACATCGTATGATCAAAAACATTGTCAGTGTCTTGTTTTCAAGAGTCGGCCATGGCGAGAGCATGCTTTGACATAATTTCGGACGCGAGGTCACATTGAAGCGCAGATTGTGATTATTACGCGGCACCATCAGAGTAAATAGGGCCTACGGTACACACTAAAACCTACATATTTCCCTATTTTTACTCACAATATTTGGTCATACTGTTTTTACTATGGTCCTCCGTAATAGCAGTTGCTGGGGGTTATCATAACCTAAATACTGCTGTAGATACGACGTGCTTCGTATCTAGGCAAACGCCACACCCTGTCTGCGCTGAAAATTCGTCCATCGTCACTTCCTTCTCTGACAATAAACACGCGTTATTTTTATTTATTCCCACTATGAATAATACTGCATCATAAGTGAAGGCCACCCGTCAGGGTTTGTGTGTGAAACGTCGGCTAGATTTCAGTAAGGTCATTCATAACGGGGACTGCAATTTTGGTACAAATTAGTCAAGTATAGCATCCAGGTTTGGTTGCATGTATGAAGTTATCATTGGGTTCTATTGCTAAAGTTGCTGTCCCTTTTTGAAGTACAGTGGATGGTATGATAGGAATACGTGCTACATATTGCAAATGGGACACCAGGTGTGAGGTAATATTTTTTACAGAAGTAATTATGTACGCCTCTAGTGGCGCAGACACAATCTTTTCAGCTGAGGAAGGCATACGACGTCAAGAACACGGGATTCGAATCCCATTTTGCATGGTCTTCGTTTTCAGAAACGCTTGGTGTGTGCGTACCTAAAGACGAAAGCAATGCATGGTTGCTTGTGTGCCTTCTACGACAATAATATCAGTCGCGAATCGGATCCCAAATAATGGGATCGGATTAGATTGCCAAGCGCCCACGACTGGATACATCTATACATATAAATGCATATACATTCATACCCGCTAGATAATATCTGGTACTATTACTAGCTATCAGGAGGGATGTATCATTCTACTTCGTAGATCCGTCGATTGAAACCTGTTCCCACGACACCGCCGTTTCGCAAAGGCGGGACGAGGGAAAATGCTCCCAGCTATTTTGTGTTATGCATAAGGTGTGTTCTATGTCGATATCCCGAAATCTTGACACCTCTCTGAGCCAGGAGATATTTATAATACCAGGAGCAGTGTACTGGTGTCAGTAGATACTGACCGAGTACCGAGCACTGTTCATTTTTATGTGACACGAGTGTGATAGGGTGTGTTCTTTTCTTCGTTGCTCAGGAAAATGTATACTCTACGGCGCTATACCAAGAGGTTAATTCACACTGTGTCCAGTCAGTCACGTCCGCATTTATGTATGATTTCTCTTTCCATAGCACAATAGCGGCATAGGGATACCCAAGGGGTCCAGAAGATTAATGCTAACTCACGCTTTCGCGCTTTCTGCTAATCAATTTCTTTTATGCAAGAAAACGCCCTTGAGCATGCACTCGGTGTAACTGGAACCCACGAAATTGATCTTGATAGGCGCGCGGACTACCTGCCAAGGCACCGGAGGTATCAGTCCATTCCATTACATTCGCTTGCTCTGTCCACAATGCAAAATAAGGAAGCCCGAACAGAGCAAGCTATTTAGGTCACATAAAGCAGCGCGAGATGCGGCGGATACTTCGACATACTTGAGCCTCCGGTGTACTCGACATGCGTTCCGGCTGTCAGAAGCGCGATGACACTCTATACATCTCGAGAATCATGAGGGTCCCTACGTTCCTATATCTAAAGCCACGTTCCACGTAGTAGGTAATCCAGTACAGATTAACCAAGTTTAGAACAGAAAAAATGAGGAAATTTTATGGGTGCTACAGTCTTTTTCTCCGGCCTGATCCCATTTGTCACCCTGATCCCACCAGGACCTGATCCCACCCGGATATGATCCCATTTGGCACCCTGCTCCCACCCGCAAGGTGCAGAAATGAAACTATTTTTCCGCAGGAGCCGCCGGAGGCCGTGAGCGCGAAGAAGCCCGAACCGTAAACGGTAAAAAAGTGCGAAGAAAAAGGCGCGCAACAAAAAAAACGAATTGGCACGCAGCGAGAGTTGAACTCGCGACCATACGACCAGTACCTGGTATGGTGTCAGACACACCACAGAACCATGGCGCCATATCAAACCTTCGTTTATGGTGTCAGTCAAACCACAGAACCATGGCGCCATATCAAACCTTCGTTTATGGTGTCAGTCAAACCACATAACCATGGCGCCATTATTAAAACTTCGTTTGCCGCCGCCCCGACCACCACCCAAGTATGTTGGCCCATCTATAGTAAACTACGGTCACGACTCGGAACCAAAGAAATTGCCTGGAAACAGGTTCTTCTAATTCGGGTAATACAACCTCGGGTAATCCACGGCAATAGCTCACCCTGAATAGTCGTGGTTGAAGATCACGCGACGATGCCAACGATACCACCTATAAATCGTATAGGCGAGTAGAATATATGGCTATTCGAACTAAACAAGATGTGGCTATCTACACTAGTTACCCTACACGTCGCAATGAGACTGAGAGGCCTCCAGTAAATACGGAAACCCGTTATAGAGCTGAACGACGACCTTCGGGGTCAGGAACGCTCCCTGACAAGTTCTTGTTCAGTGTTGACGGGCCAATTCCAACGACGCCAAGTGTCATGGTGCTCCACAAGGACTGCATAAATGTCGGTTTTAAACGCTTATTCTGCCATCATAAATTGAGTCCATTCCATTGCTGCTGCTCATTCCATCAACATATTATGTACTGGTACTGCTGAAAACCGGGCAGGCACGAAGCTACAGCCGGTCACAAGGAGCAATGCGAGAAGGCGCGGATGGATTGTCCAATATACTTGAGCATCAATTGTTCTGGATGTGCGTACCCGTTGCCCGGAGCGGGAGTCCTGCAGTAGTAGTAGCAGGTACCAGGCGTTTCTAAATCTATTGCCCCATACCCTGGTATCACGTACGCACTTTACCAATTTGAATATATTTCAAAACACGGGCCTTTTAGCTTTCCGATCTAAAGAAAGTCATGATGAACCAACCTCTAGGCGACCCACGCAGCATGCAACAATCAGCTACCCTGACGGCTGTTGCTTCGAAAATTCTACTGCAGGACAGTAGTAGTAGGAGCATAAATAATCCGGTGAGGCGTAGAGCCAAGGCGGAGCAGTGGTTCGATCCGAATACTATTAAGAGCTATTTATGTAAGATGATCTCTGCATATACTGTTGGACTTTTTTCAATTAACTTGACTCTCCCAAGTCGCAGCGGAAAGCTCAATTCTCGACCGTTTTTTCCGCCTTCTCATTCATTTTACCACAACGGTTGCACACTCCTTGCACCGTACGGCAGAAAAGAGACACTAATGAATGGTTCGCGGCCAAATAGGGCAGACCCCGACTACCTCGGATGAAACTGCGGTATCTCAACAATCGCATCAAACCAACATCTATCAATCAATTTCAGATATGGGAACCCAACAAACATCGCTCTCATAGTATCATGGTCGTTCCCGACGTCAAACAACTCAAAACCGCCACTATTTGTCATTTTATATACCTTGGAAACAGCATCGCTTTTTTTGTTGCAATATAAAAAAACAGGTATTGTTTGTGTTGTTCAGAGCATCACGGATGGATATGCTTGCGAGGATTTTCCGAAGTCGCGATCGCTGTCACGACACATGACCGTACAAGTGCATTGAGTTTCACAAATGGTTCCACTTTCACCTTACTGTGCGGCCGCACTCGGAAAAACACAATCTCGTGAAAAAAGATCAAGTGTTGCTGTCATGCACCCACGTAGTTTTGGCGACAGTAAAAAAATATGCCGTCAGACATCCTGCGTACGGCAGTCTGCAGTAGCCCGGCGATAATGATATTGCTTTGCATTTCAATGGTCGCGAGTAATGGAATGCGCGAAAGGAGGCGTTTCTCCTGTTGTAGCCAAGACGCCTTCACCAACGCCGAAGGTACGTATCTAAGGTACGTATCTATAACGGCCTCGTCAGGAACACTGCAGTAGAAATGATTTGTGAAATGCTGGCCGAGGTACTCGCCCTCACCACAGGCCGTGCGGATCAACATGACAACAGTAGTAGCAGCAACATATTGATTGCTATTAATAGTTGATACTAATTAATGCCGCACGGCGAATATGGAATACTCGCAATCACGGCGTATAACGGTAAGCCCCCGCACATCAGAACCCCTCTCTTGAGCACGCTATGCGAGACGAAACTGCCATCGGGCAAATACGGAGCGGATGGATGGTGAGCACAAGAGAACTTCATATATATGTGATTCATAAGACAACTACAGTTGTGCCAGTGGTACATGCCGCGAAGTCGGCTACTGTGCTAAACGAGGAGCCCCACACGTGTAGCCCTACTACTTACTGTAGCACTCTTGAAGGATCGGGTGAGAGTCAGATAGCGGGAGTCATTGGAGGTAGTGACAAGGCAGACTGGGCGAGTCGGGAAATATTGCTGACCTGCAACAACCATACGGTGTATTGCACCGAACTACAGTACAATACACTGCTTGTACAATACTACTACCACTGCTGCAATAGCGGTCAGCGAGGTAAGAATATTTTACAAGGAAGAGCTAACTCTCACACTATGTGCGGAAGTAATGCATACACCATCAATCTAATGTAACTATGATACCGTACTCTTAATCACAACTTTGTTCGCATCCGTAAGTATCCTCCGCGTACGAGGCTGAGGAATTGTAAGCCGGTCGCCGTGGTTGCTTCGAAGTAGGTTGTGGTTTCGACATCCCGACTACCTTGTTACACATCACGGGGAAACACTCTGTAATAACAATCATAATACCAAAGATACTTCGTAAAAACACTGTGTAATACGTTGGTTTTTATGTGCATGGTTGGCCCTAATTACTACAGTAGTACCAGGTCTGGCCCCTCGGAATACTAAGCCCGAAGGTCAGGCTTTCGAACCTTTGGCCATGTTTGGTGCTTCTGCATCTTGAAACAAATGAAAAGCAGAAGCACAAGCGGCTGGCACGTGTATGCAAATTCAGCGCGAGTCGACGAGGGAGGAATATCTACACCCTCTCGCGACAAAAATATACCTGGTAGGCCCCTACCGCAGTGGTGAAGGGACATGAGAGACTTTATTCATAGTTTGTAACCCGGATCTGAGTTTCGAGTATGCTATGAGGGGCGGGTAAAAACGGGTGAACAAAAATGATGTAAGAAAAAAGGGGAAAAACATTTATCTGTTGAACGAGAAGTTTAACGAATCCAGGCTACCAGGTCTGAGGACTTGAGTCATTGCCATGAGGCAACACATGCATGGTTCTCTAGCGGTGGGTAGCAGTGGCATCCTTGGGCCACAGGTTACCACCCAGTGAGGCATAACGCATAAGAGAACAACAAATCAAGGCATAATGACCAACCTCAGTGCCAGAGCAGGACCGGTGTCCGACCGAGGCGAGAGGTGCGCTCGTACGTCTCCAGGAGAGTAGAGTGGTCTTGTGGTACTTCAGTGAAGAAGCTCCAGTTGGAGATGGCTAGATGGTAAGAGATTTCTTGTCCCTTGACCGATGTGATGGTCAAGGAAGTATGTGAGAAGGAAGGGTGATGGGAGCCCCTTTCGTTAGGAGCGGAGCTACAATATGAACACGCCTCTCTATGTCATCACAACTCCCAAAACGGTCATCCGACCTGTAACAGAAGCACAAAAATGTAAGCCCATGTCCACGAAGAAGTTGGTCGCTTTTTTAAACGGCAAACAATACCTTCAACACTTCAAAACGTACGGTACGTATTTCGAAGTGTCTGCAATTATTAATAACATTCTGGAGAACTTAGTATTCTGAACCAAATAAAGTGTGTACGAATAGAGGGGATACTGGTGTTTGGACCCATCGTCAGTTCTGATCGCTACCACAGGCAAATACTACTCTCCCCCATGATAGCAGCTGCGTGTCGCATTGACCACGGCGTCGCCTTGTCTATAAGATGTGCTACGGTGCTCACCTCGGCGTAGTCGCCACAGACAGGGTAATCGATACTTCTGATGTACAAGCGCAGTGAAAAACGTTACTGGAGCCTGCCTTGTGAATACGGGTTAAGAACTGCTGCACTGCTGTATAGATCTACACGTTTTTACCGGTCACGGCTGGTGGCGATGATCGCAGTAGATGAGCGAGAGCACTGTCTAATATACCGGTATACTAGAGCAACGACAATAACATTGTCTTGCAGCAAATTTGTTGATCCTGGTGACAACAGGATAAAAACTTCGAATACAATGCTACCGGTAGCCTATAATATCACGACCGTACGTGCAGCAGTATACTACTACTGCTGTTGTAGTACTCTATTAAAAACTCCTACCGGTAGCATTATAGATACAACACGGGGTATGTAGTAGTCTTCCGAATTTCTATTTTACTCAACGCTAACGCAATCCGTCTCCTCGTATCGGACAAACCGATCCTCACGCCCGGTCTCTTCCGTGTTTAGAGTAGGGCATGCTATGTATTCCTTCTAAAGCCTTTCGTGTACAGCCGTACACAGGTGAGGCTCGATGGTCGATAGTTCTCACCACGTATTTATCGGCCCGGTTACCGCTGTCCGTGTCTCTCCGTGGAGTTCGCCGCGGTCTGTTTTTTGCTCTTCTTACAGTAGTAGTAGTGATGTGGAGTCCTTGGGATGGCGTGAAGGCCGAGCAGGACTAAGTCTCTAGAGATATTGAACAGTCACAGCCTGGACTATATTGTCCCTGTTGGCGAGTTGGAGTAAGGTTCTGTCGAGGGAGACGACCGGTTGGTTGTGGTGTGTGTGACGCGGGATTGCAGTGTCGTCACACTGCGCTTGGTAGGGGACATGGAGGGCGGGATCAACTAACTGCGCATAACGCCTGTATATTTTGTTCATCGTCAAGAAAAATGCAGCAGGCAAAAATTGTGAAAATACCTCTGGTCCCTGAATTAACGTGTACTGGCTTTCTTGGCCGTGGTTCGTTGTCCTCAGTTTACTTTGGGTTTTGCGAATTTCCTCTCACCACGTGGTACTGGTATATATTATGCGACCGGTAACATATCTCAAAGCACTCGTTATCACGTACCAGGTACCTCGTATCAGTATCTCACATACCTGGTATCAGGTATCAGCTGCTACACCAGTAGGCATAGCATTGACTTGTTGGCTACCTGGTATATATTATGTTGTACTGCATGCATAATATATCTATACTATTATGATACTCCATAGCCCAGATGGACCTGACCGCTCCCTTGGATGCGAAATGCGAGGGGAAAAGATATCAGCAAGGACGTTGGACAACCCCACAAGGCGTCGACAATTTCGACAAACAACTCACTGTCAATACAATATTCGGTATGCCCGAGCATTTGCGATAGCGTCCAATGCCCCCATCCAGCCCAAGGAAGGGCGTTTTACGCCGACATTATCCACAGGTGTGTGTGGGCGCGGCGACCTGTATACTTACTGATAGATAGCCTACGTGATCAAACACTATAATAATTACATATTTCCACACAAATAGCGTGACAGAGGAGACACCGCCACACTGTCTAAATGTTTGAATAATAAGTACCTGGTACCTGGTATCACACACAGAAGCTCGCCAAGATGAGTTTCGACGAAGTTTCCGATTTCACAGCTGTTGTTCCTGTTTTCATATTGCGCGTACAAGTATATTCCAGATTCCAGGTATTACATACGAGGTACATTGGAGCCAATTGCTGGCAAGTCGACGAGGGAAGAAAGTGCTAAAATCTTCTCGCGATAAAAATGCAAGGCAAGCACCGTAGTGGGGAGGAGGGAGAAGAGCTTACTTAGTGGCCCCGGATCTGAGTTACGACTGAAGAGGGAGAGAGAAAAGAAAGGCGAAGATAATGAATGGGATGGAAAAAAAAAAATGGAGCCAGGAACAAACAACGGTCTTTTTTCGACACATCACACAAAAAGAACGTACGTACGTACGTACGTACGTACGTACTTACAAAAACAATTCGGAGAGCGCTGCGTACTACTGACAATTATGATCAGATCAGAGGACGATTTACGAGGAGCATAAGCCGGTCGCCCCGGTAGACCAGTGGTCAGCTTCAAAGACCATTGCTATATTGGTACCCAAGTTCAAATCCCACCGTGGTGAGACTTTATTTGAAAAAATAAAAAGGGGCCAATTGCTGAGAGCGCCTTCGTTGCGTGGGTAGGCAGAATTCGACGCAAGTCGACGAGGGAAGAAAGTGCTGAAATCTTCTCGCGATAAAAAAGCAAGGCGTACCGTATTGGGGAGGAGGGAGAATAGCCTACTTAGTGACCCCGGATCTGAGTTACGACTGAAGAGGGAGAAATAGAAGAAGGGCGAAGATAATGAATGGGATGGTTAAAACAAAAAAAATAAAAAAAAATAAAAATGAGTTTAATATTTCTTGTCCCGCATGTTGGACGACTCGATTTTGGACCCCCCCGTCTCCACCGAGGCGGAGATCGGGGGGTTGGAGGGACGGGGGATAGTAGGGGGTGTTTAGAATAAAGTGATCCTGAAACGGGAAAAAAGAGATACATCTATTAATATTGTTCTCTTTCGAATCATCCTCCTGTCTGTGTGTACAGCGCTCAGGCTTGTATCTAATGCTGACTTTTTTTTCAGTTGAGATAATATCCAAATACGACTGTTCCGGGCGCCCCCGGGTATACCTACCAGGTAGTTCTGGTTTGCAGGTATAAAATCAAGAGTGGCACCGCTTCGTTTGGGCAGCCATCCGACAGCAGTGCATACATATACGATGTACACCAGGTATATAGTACGTCACCAAGGTGGTAGTGCATACAGCAGTATACCAGTGTTTAATTTAATATTTAGTTCGGTTATATCTGTGATGCCCGGTAAAAGACCGGGTTACGGAGGTTGTATTGACCGAATTTTGAAGAACCTGTTTCCGGGCAATTTCTTTGGTTCCGAGTCGTTACAGTACTTTACGATTAATATAAATGGGCCGATTTAAATGGCGCCATGGTCCTGTGGTTTATCTGACACCGTACTAGGCGAAATGTCGCAAGTTCAATCCTCGATACGTACAAATCCGTTTTTATTTTGGTTGCGCGTCTTTTTTTTCGCATTTTTTTACCGTTTACGCTTCGGGCTTCGCGCTCACGGCCTCCGGCGGCTCCTGCGGAGAACTAACTTCGTTTCTGCACCTTGTGGGTAGGAGCAGAGTGTATAATGGGATCATATCCGGGTGGGATCAGGTCCTGATGGGATAAGACTGCCAAATAAATGGGATCAGGTACGGAGAAAAAGACCGTTGGTTTAGTACCCATGGAAATTTCCTCAAAGTTTCTGTTCTAAACTTGGTTAATCTGTACTGGGGTTACGTACATACACTCTCGAATCTCTCCTCAGGCGTTGAGTGGTCTTCACCCTCGGACAGACGTTTCCGGGAATGTTGTGGGGAAATCGTGATCCGCAGGTTCGGAATATTCTACACACCGCGAGGAGAGCGGAACCAAGTCACGTTGACCCTTTTAGGACTGACTGTAGTCCCGTTCTGGGCATGAACTACCCAAATTCTAAGCAGCTTGTGCCCAAATCGTGACTGCAGGGCTGAAATATTTTTTCACCCGTTCATGAGCCGTTTTGGGTGCAAGTTGAGGAGAGGGTTTCAATTTGGGTTCGGGTTTGGGTCAGGTCTAAGCCCGTTTCGTGATCCGACAAAATAAAGGGTATTTCCTAGCCAGGTCACCACGAACAGCTCGGCCTCTGGAAGATCATACCGGTCATTTGGATAATCACGACGATAGAATAGTGGCGTGCCTTGACACCATCATATATATAATATGATGGTAACAGGCCAACCAAACACAGGAAACGTTCGCATACAGGTGGTATTATTGGAAGTCTTTGAAAGTTCGAATTTGGCCCCCTCTCTCCGTCCCTTGCCCGCCGTTCACTTGCTTGAGTAACAAGGTGAGATGCTACCACACATGACTGTGAATGGTTTTATTTACAGGTGAGCTACCTGATTCCAGAAAAAATGTTTGTACCCATAGCCTCACGGTCTAGCCGACAGCATGTATGTGTGAATTCTTCACATTAAACCGTTTTTTCTACCCGTCGACATCCAGCACAACCAGTAGTGTCCGCCGTGCTGATTCTTCGAACTAAGCTAGAGAGGGGTATACGAGGTATTATGCGGTAAAAAAAACACGCCACAGAAGAGGTATATACTGCATTAATATTGATATGCAGCGCGCAAAGCGGACAGACGGTGCAATGTCCTGCCCGTTTTGGGGACACGTTTCTTTAGATTTTAATGGTTTGTCTCCAACACGAACACGAGGTTGCAAATTCTGCCAAATCCCCTACGTGGAGGGACGACAACAGTTAGTTCTTTTTCATATCTTTGGTTTTCCCTGATTCTCTTTCGGTTTTTTTTTTTAATGTTTTATCGCTACTACTGTAATATTAATATGTGTTTGTTTCTCTTGTTTTCTCTTTTCCGTGGAGGAATGTGTATGTCGTGCATATTGTATCCAGTATGTTGGCATGGGATTGCGCTGTCTACTTTGCTTTTAGACCCAGTTCTGGAAGCTCATAAATAGTTTCGCATACCCGTAGAAAAAATAAGAGCAGCAATAATAGCAAGGCAGTAAAATAAATATTATGTGGCGTAGTTTTGTGACCACGTAAATAGCTTAGAAGTCTCTCGGATTGAAGAATCGGCACTGGCACTGGTTGTGTTAGATGTCTACGGGTAGAAAAAACGGTTTGATGTTTAGAACACATACACACATATACATGTTCATCAGGCTGGATACGACTAGGATGTGGGTACCTTAGGGGAAAACAAAGACCGAAAACCGGATAACGACGCGTTATTCTTAAAACGACAACCGGATAAAACGATAAAACCGGGTTTTTTACCCCGAAACCGGTTTAAACCTGAGATGTTGAAGGAAAACCCCTCCATATCATTTGATAACCAAACGGCAATCACTTAGTTGTTGTTTGTGCGGATTCCGAGCTACTGGTGGCGTGCGACCATAAAATGAGGTGGTGTAGCACTCACTGCCATAATAACAAGAGAGCTCGCAATGATACGTGTCGAAGTGATTTCATTGGCTAAAACAAGACCTCACCTACTACTGTATCTATATATATATGTAAGAACAGTAGCCTATGACTCCGTCGATCGTGAGCTACTGTGGGTGGTGCTCGCACGCTTTGGCGTACCAGAGAAGATGCTTACCG
>JBBMHQ010116412.1:0-20749 GCA_037834295.1 Postelsia palmaeformis
AACGAACGAACGAACGAACGAACGAACGAACGAACGAACGAACGAACGAACGAACGAACGAACGAACGAACGAACGACACCGAAACCCATCCGAAGGCTAGTGCAGCAGTGGCGTCTGGACAGGAACGGGCTCAGCACGAATCTTGTAGCTGTCGTCGACTTGTGTGCGTTGATGCGACGTTTCTCTGCGACTGTGGGTTTGGGCGAAAGCCCGAAACAAGAGGGTATATAATTTGCGAGGCGTTACGTCGGACGGTTCAGACCGCTCCAAAGAGGTGCCCCAATTGTTTTCTACCGTCACTCTGTGGAAGAGCACCCTATGTATGTCGTACACCAAACCGGGGGGGGTGACCGCAGCCTGTGTGGCTGCTCTGTACCTACAGGTACATTTTCTGGTAGCCGTTCGTCGCCTATGTAGTCCCATCCCCTAAACACCGCGCTCTTGGATAAGAAGCTTATTTCCACCAGTGCTATTGTTTCAACAGTGCATACGTAGTTGCGTGGGGCAATGCAGACCGGGATGTATAAGCTAAGCCCTGTTCTACGGCATACCCGGTAGGACCGTCGGGTTCCCCTTCAACCATCTATCGTACTATAACGAGTACGCGCTCCACAACGCGGATATGAAGCGAATAATTATGTATATGCCGCGAAATGCGCTAAACTTCTACAGGGGTTTCGATCGTTTTTCGGTGCTGGAGTTTCTTCCAGGATGGGGAGCTTGCCAAAGACGAACAACATGACGGTGTTTCAGGAAAGACCTGGTCAAGGGAGAGCCTTCCGAAATGTCAACGTATATGATACAACTTTAGCACCCTCCCCACCGTTTGCGGCGAGACGAGCACTGACAACGACCGCTACTCTGTGCGAACTCAACCATCTGTACGGTAGTCAAGCAGTAGGAACAGCATACGTTCCACTACTCTGTGAGGCAGTAAACCATTCCACGTTCGCTCCCTCTAGGTGCCTCCTTACACCTACCTCTCCGGAGCCGTGCTGCAGTGGGATTGTAACTGTACGCAGTTGTTCGAACAACAGCGAAACGGTAGGCGCTGCCCTTCTCGAGCCCGAACACCTCACTTATGCGGAGCGCGAAGGCTTTCTCAGCCATTACAATCGCCTCCCTCCCAAGCGTTGCAGCTGAGGTGAAAGCTACCCCAGTGGCCGTAACTATCGTCGAGAAGTCGCACAAAGATGAGCGATTGTTTTCCCGCTGTGTGTTTCCCCGCTGTGTGTTGTCCCGACAACGGCAAGGATGCTATATAGGCTGAACGTTTTTTTAATATGTTATTTCCGGAAAGCTCTCGACCAGATATTTCGGAAACCACCTTGCTCGGCATGCCTTGACAAACTTCCCGTCCCGCCAGTACTCCAGCGCTGAAAAGCGATCGAGATCCCTCTCCGAACTCGGCGCTGTCTACAGTTTATTCTTATCCGATCCGATGCCGACACCCCCTGCGGTAAAGTAAAAGTCAGACCTCGTGACCACTAAGGTCAAGGTCGTGATTTCGAAACCAGTCAAGGCGGATTTGGTTGTTCCTGTGAAACATCCACAGAAAAGAAACCTATTTCCAGCGTTAGTTTACGAAACTTGAGACGCCAGTCGGCGATCGGAGAAACGAATGAAGAGTCCACCCAGCGGCAAAAATCGAGGGGCGATTTGTAGTGGGGAGGAGAGCCTGCTATGTGATCATGAATTTGAGTTACTACGGGGGGGGGGGGGGGGAAAAACAGGGCGAGTATATTAAATGAGATATAGAAAACGAAAAACGAAAAAGAAGAAAATATATATTTTTATATCGGGACAGGGCTGGTGGAACAGATTGTGTATTGGGCCTGCGGTACAGTAGTTTTCAATCGATCTTCGAAGGCGGTTGTTTGCCGGGGGTATGGAGGTCCTAAAAAAAAACGCACTCCTCTGTCCCCTGTGATACCAACGTGTAAAACAGATCCTGAGGAATGGGGTGGGGCGGGTGAACTTTCATTGTTTTAGATTATTGGGGAATAGGGTATGGGTGGGTAAAATGAGGTGTTTTACGACAGGGGTTCACCCTAATTTTCCCGAGGCTTCTCGCCTAAGGAGCTCCGTCATTACCTCACGCGGAAACTCACGTTTTGCAAAAAGCGGAAATTGCACCCCGGTCCAAGTACACAAAATAGTCATTTCGCGAGACAAGATTGGCCTTCCGACGATTTTGGGCGAAGGAGCTCCGTCATGTAGACGAACAAAAAGCGGAAATGTGGTACCTCTGTCGAAGAACGTGTCACATGAGATATTGTTCTTGATCGGAACTACTTTATATGGGTGGGCGAAGCTAGATAACTTAGATAGTAAGGGAATCTGGTATGGGTTAGGGAGCACAGCTACCTTACGTGATCGGGGGAAAACTCACTCGAAGGGTGAACTCAGATTATGAAGGTTGCTATGATACCAGGTACCAGGTGCATGGTATGGGTGGGTGAACTTAGACCTTTTCGATGATCAGGAAATGCGGTGTAATTGGGCAAACTCAGACTATTCTCATCGTTAGGATATACAGCATATCTAGGTGAACTACTTTCTGAGACAATATAGTGCGGGAACTGGGACAATATGTTCAAGTAGGAATGCGATATGCGTGGGCGAACTTAGAATGTTTAGACAATTAAGGAATACTATATGGGCGGCTGAACTCCGAACGTACAGATAGTCGGGGGATATTATATGGGTCAGTGAACTTGGCTGATGCAGGCTACTGTGGATACACAGCAGTGTGGGTGGGTGAACGTAGGTATTTACATAATTAGGGAATAAATACTGCTGTATGGGTTGGGAGACCTTAGATAGTTCAGATTTTTAGCCGCAGTCCCGTCTTGGGGACTACTATTTCAAATTGATGTGGTTCGTCCCCGAAGCGGGACTGCGGCCTTGCAGAGCTTAAGAAATGCTCCTCAAGTGGGTGAACTTGGCTGATGTACCTTAGGTTGCTATGGGTGGGCGAACTTAGCCCATTTGCATAAATAGAGAGTAGGGTATGTCGTATAGGTGAGTGAACTCGGAGCAGAGTCAGATCAGTAACCCTTTCAGCACCGCAGTCCCAATATGACGGCAAAGTACTTCAAAATTGACTGGTTCGTCATCAAAATGGGATCGGAGTTTGCCCTCAAAGGGCCAACGAGCACGGTATGGCTAGGCGACCTTGGATAATTTCGTAGGTGCTAAAGGAATACACGTACCCGTGCAGTATGGGTCTGTGAACTCGGGGCGTTTTAGATATCAAAAGCAAGCAGCAATGAATGGTATTAAGGGGGGGCAATAGTAAATAGGACCTACGCTAAACACAAAAGCTATATATTTATCTTTTTTTACTAACCCTATCTGGTCCTTTTCACTATGGCCCCCCAAGTCAGGTAATTTTGATAATCGAGGGATACAAGGGGGTTCAGTGAAGTTAGACCATTGAGATCTCCAAGCGTGACGATATGGGCGGTATGGAGTGAAGTAGGCATATAATGTGTAGACACATACCTGGTTAGAAATAGGGTGTGGGTTGGGTGAGCTTAGATCCTGTCGACAATCCCATAGTTGAGTATGGACATGTGAACTTAGATGATGAAGACGATTAATGAAATCGGTAGTAGGTGGGGTGCACTCATTTATAGTTCGCTGTAGATATTTACGGAACAGGATACTGTAGTATTATCATACTTCAGTCTTACGCGCGTCCTACTTCCGCCGTACCTGCCGAACGCAACATTGACGGCCATCTTGTTGATCTCTCCCTCGTACGAGAGGCATTCCTCGCCGGTGAAGAACAGAAGCTCCTGCCCGTCGGGGTCGGGGAAGACGGGCCGCGAGAAGCACGTAGTGCCTCGCTCCAGGCCGACAAGAGCCTGCCAGAAATTTTACACATAACAACAGGTTATGATCTACACTCGTAGCTCATTCGGAGACGTCAAACTCTAGCCCATTTGACCAGGTCGTCATATTCAGCTCATCTAACCAAATGACGATCTAGTTCATCTACAGGTCAAGGTCTAGCTCATCTGGACAGGTAGCCATATCTAGCTCATTACGACTTATCACGTTCTAGGAGATCATTTGGACAAATGACAATCTAGCTTGAGCCATCTCACGGTAGGGGTGAACCAGGTGTTCCTGGGCCCCTCACACTGGTAGCTCAATATCCCACCTGTGATACAATACTTGGAGGCAATTTGTTAGCACCACCCGACCGGCGCTTGTATGCGCTAGTCCCGAATCGAATATACGAGTACAATTTGCATCCTAGCCACTGGTTCCTCACTTAGGGAACTCAATCGGTCAGGAACCTTTATCTTAAGAAGTACAACCCTCACCGTGGAGTGACTCGCTTATCTGGGCAATACACTATCTAGTTTTATCTACAGGTCAGGATCTAGTTCATATGTACAGATCACGATTTAGCTCATTTGGATGGATCACGATATTATCCATTTTGACAGATCGCCATGTCTATCTCATCTGGACATCATGTTGTTGCTCATCTGGACGTATCACGATCCTCAGAGCCAGCCCACGGTAGGGGTTGCACTTTTGGGGCCAAAGGTTTCTGACCAATTGAGTTCCACTGGTCAGGAAAAAAATGTCACTCGTATATTCATTTCAGGACTAGCCCAAACAAGTGGCGGTCGGGTGGCACGAACGACTTCCTTCCAAGTATTGTATCGGGTGATATATTGAGCTCCCAATTTGAGGGGCTCAGGAAAGTTATGTGCACCCTTGCTGCTGTGGGATGGCTCTCATTCAGACAGATCAAGATATACTAGCTCACTCGGACAGATGACGATCTAACGCATGTTGTAGACAGACCAAGGTTAAGCGTTATCTCGGCAGATGACAGTACTGAATTGAGGTTATCAACCCGCCGTTACGATATATTGTCCAGGGTCACTCAAGCACAGATCCAATCCAGTGGTACAGATCGAACGGAGCAAACAGCAGCGTACTCCAATGTAGCGGCGGACGACGTGCCAAGTATATGCACGACTTCCATCAGGGAATATGATGAGCTACAGTAGACCAGGCGTACGGATTACGAAAAAGTATCTTCCCGGAAACATCTAGGTCGCTGGCACGATTGGAGCCTGAAACGCGTTCGACGATACGCCTCGCTTGCGCTGTTGTTCCAACCCTCTGGCATATATATCGCGATTGAGATCATCTATAGTAGATGCTGCATAGAACACGCCGTATCATAAGGATCATTTTAATCGGTCGTGTTTTCCCTCTTTTTTTCATATTTTCTTCACGGAATTCTTGATTCTCTTTCAGGTAAGATCTCCCACAAGAATGGGCCTACGATGTTGTGCACATGTCGTGTATCCTTGTTTTCGGTGCAGATTCAACCCCACGAAACATGTCTTCGAGCACACATATACTGCACCGCTTCCCAGTCGGTATCATGAGTAGTGCATCCCCCAGATTAGAAACCTGTCCGTTCTTCAAACATCTAGGTCCCACTCTAGGGGGAATCGCTTCTCTGCTCCGAGAATTTAGTCGTCTCCAAACTCGATCGGCCGATGATCACGAGGTCTACGATAGGGGCAAAGGTAGCACTTTTCCGCTTCACGTTTCTATGAATGACGGAGTGTTTAACCCAAAATCGTCGGGATGCCATATTTCTTGAGCAATGGCGTTCATTTTACTGGTGTGGGCCATGATATTATGAATCGGGATGCATCTTGATTTGTGTTCAAGTCAGGTATCGGGTGAGGTATGCAGCTCCTCAAGGTCAAGTGAGAAAGCTTAGAACGAACAAAGTGAACCTCTATCGGAGAACGCCACCGACATATTTGAAGAACTTAAAGTACAACAACGGTTCGGGGGGCTGTCACTAGCGTAGCTCTGGGTCCTCTCCCAAACGCTTGCTGACTCGTCCCACGGTAGGAGTCTCCATTTTTTGTCCCGCACGATTTTTTTGTTCTGGCCGGTCGAGCTTCTCCTCGAGTGAAAAACTACTGGTCAGTTTACCCATGATGTTTCAGGAACATCAATGCACAGCGCATGGCAACCTTGGTCCGGACGTTGCGCGAGATACAAAAAAGGTTCAAAGTTCATGGTTTGGGTAGGATGCAGAGGATCTTCGTCGCGTGAGAGGGTGCAAAAATTAAGGCACCACGCCGATCAAGCATTGCTCGAAGGGTCAGTTATTGGTGAGAGGTATGGAGCGCCTCGTCGTACACATGAGGTCATGAGAAGAGTCAGGTGTCAACCATGCCCACAACGTAGCATGCGCAAACAAGTCAACGAGGATTGCGAAGGATTCACCTTGAGGACGGTTGCGAAGGCCCCGTTTTGGACGGCGTGTCCAGAAGGGTACGAGGGGTGTGCAGGTGACCCATTTCTCTCCGCCTGCCACCGGGCCAGCAATAACGACAACAACGACAACAACAACGAAAAGAAAAAAAATCAACCGCAGGAGAGGTAGGGGTGACGTGTGTGTATTAATAGTACCGTTTTTAACTATTGCATGGGAAGTGTTGACCGATCTTCGCACCAGCTACTTGGAACCAACGAAAACAGGAACATAACTAAACAGGCGCATGAGGGGCGCATTGTTGTTCTGAAACTTTTCGTACGGATCTTCGACCGAAATCATCTACCCACCAACGGCAACAAAGAGAAAAAGGTAGAAATAAGCCAACAACGTATATACGTATCGCTGTGACAACATATTTTTGGGAATATCGACCGATCGATAAGCGATGCCAACAACAAAACTATAATCGGAGACGCGAACTGTGGTGGTGGTGTGCCGTGACACGAAGTCTGCAGGCAAGAACGACTCGTATCAACACCAGTGAAGACAACGAAAACACAGGAAGCAATGGCGCCCTTCCGTGCAACACAAAGGTTTTGGAGAATAAAACGACTGCTGCCATGCTCGCCAGAAACCGTGAAAAATCGAATTCGGGACGGAAGCAAGCGGTTTTATTAACCGCGAAAACCCGCAAGCAATACCGACTACTATTACGGAGGAATATAGTTAACAGGACCAAATATACTATAAACAGGGAAAGATACAGGTTTTTGTATCGACCGTAGGTCTTATCAACTATATCCCTCCGTAATAATAGTGCGCAAAAAAAACAAAAGCGGGAATAGAGCGCGCATGGGAACGATGCGTTTTTGTTTCATAAAACCTGGGCGCCAGCGAAATGCATTTTTGAAGTCCTGTTTGTGTTTCGTTTAGACAGTAGATTCCCGGAGGTGGGGGGGGGTGGCACGAGTTTTTCCCCAGGGCGGCGTTCTTTCGAAAACACTGTATTTGCGCCCCCCGCAATATATCGAATATGCCCGCGAAGCATGTACCGGTATCTGATATACACTACAAAGGATGTTTTGAAGGAGTGCCATCATTTTTCAGCGCTCGAATTCCTGGCAACACCATCTTTCAGGGAGGATGTCGAATATCATTAATATATATATATATATATATGTCAGGGAGGCTATCGAGCAGATGCGGGGCTGCACCCTCAAGTGAATGCGATGTTAGCTCATGGAGAAGGAGTTACGCTTCCGATACAGTATCCGCTCCAACACCAAGGGATTGCGCTCCCCAGTGCAATAGGTGTATAGGTGGGGCTACGCGACGTGTGTGTATTGCCTACTGCCATGTGTTGCTGACTACCACTGCTGCTGCTACCACTGTCTCGCGTGTCTTGTCCATAACGGTTGTCGCCCGGCACACCACCTGCGGCATGAGGAAGGTGCGCCCCTCGGGTCCCACCCCATTCTGCGCCTCATTGTGCGTCGCCACCCTCTCCAGCAAATCCGTGTTGAGGAGAAGCGACGGGTCGAACTCCACTTGGTCAAGATTACCCGTCAAGACGTTGTGGAGTGTACCGCCAAGGGCCTGTCTCAATCAACCAGTGCAAGAAGGAGGGAGGAGTTTGAGACGAGACGCGAAGGGGGGGCGGGGGAGTTAAAACACGCGCTACGAGCCAGACGGGTAGCGCTTGTTTCTTCTAGGTCCGGTAGCTATGTACCCCAACACAAGCACTGGCTGGGTCGGAGCGAAACAGACAACAACAAGCGCACAACCAGACGAACCACGGCAGTAAGACACAAAACAAGTATATTATTTCCGACAGCTTCAAGTGGAAACGTTTCTCGGTTTACCCTGTAGGGACTTCAGAGATAATGAGGAGGACGATACAAAGCTTGATTATCACAGTATTGGGCACTGCGCCGGTGAGGGGAGATGCGAATCGGTGAGCCAGGTACGATGAAATGCAAGACAACGTCGTACAGTCTTTGAAGCAAGCACGTGATTTCGCTCGTGCCGCAGGGCGCTCTAACGCTACTCGTGGACGGTCGGCAACCCCAGAAGGCACTATCATTGTGGTGGTCGCTTTTTCTGTGCGAGCCGTCTCAGTAACAAAGCCCCTTTCGGGAGACAACCCAGTTCTCCCACTAAACGGGATTGTGCAGTCCTGAAAAGGGTTAAAAAACGCCCCCCCGACAGTGAAAAACAAAGCATAAAAAACGAAAAATGAAACTGATATTATCGTAGCGTGGACCTTCAGATTTTCTTCCACCTACCTGCTGTTGCGCTTGCACCGTGGAATATGGTAACACGTAGAAATTTTGTGACAGGGTTCTCGGAGGAGTATGGTTGTGTGACTGGCTGATGCGCACCGACCATCAGTTGGAGTCTTAGCCGGCGCAGGAGGTCGTTGTAGGGTAAGAGGGAAAGACTCTCAACCACCGTATTTCTTTCTCGACGTCGGTGCACGAAAAACCACACCTCCACTTGTGCAGTCTTGGTATTATGGCTGCCCTTCGATCCGAATCCCATGAATCGATCCCATAATCGCGCGAAATCCCTCGCTGTGATCGTTGTTTTTCATGGTCAATTCCCCTCTCGCAATCCGTCAGCGGGTTTACACGTAGCTGGTACATGATATGCCTCTACCCGCCTCCAGCCTGGAAAGCTCTAACTACTTTGCATGTCGCCCTTTGCATCTAGCACTAGGCTCTTGTCTAGGTGCTGCGGGTATGGGGTCGTCTTGATAAGTTACCTTACCAGAATTAATTCACCTTGTATACGCAAGGAAGGGGTCATCCGTACAGCGAACGAGCAGTCGTGAATCGTGAGATTTTTCTATATTGTCGTTGCTTTCATGCTACGTTTTTTTCAAAATTGACCGGGTTTTTTTCCACGTCCCGAATTATCACAACGTTCAGTAAAGGGTTTTCTTCTTCCGGCGGGTTCAGAAGTCATCAACGTTGAACCTCATGCTACAAACCGTCGGAAGGCGAACGCAATTATACTACCTGTAATCACACTCATAGCGGAATTGTCTCTTTTTTTAAAAACCCCGAAAAAAACTAAGATGGCTCTCACAATCCGTGACAAGGGTATTGGAGTTTAGTTCACCTCGACACAGTATAACGATTTTAATCGAAAAAGAGCGAATCAGGTGTCTGTTTGATTGCCTCGATTCCGTGATGTCAACGTTTCTTTGCCTCATCTACATACCAGTCATACGTACTGGAAACATTTGGTCGATGCTTATCTACTCGTGACGAAATAGCCTTCATTCGCTGAAAGTAAACGCCACGTGCTCAGTTGAGGCACGTAACCACCGCCGTACCCCGCTTCGGAAAAAAAATGTTATAACGGGTTGACCGGCCTCTTTAACCTTCCTAGAACCGCAGTTCCGTTCCCGGGACAAGTTACTTGGAATTAGTGTGGTCTGTCCCCAGAACGGGGCTGCGGTTCTATTTTGGTCAACCCTATATCGCTGGAAAATCACAAGTAAGTGTGACTGCCAAGACTCATCGTGATGTTGTGCCTTGATGGTCAAGACATGAGCCTACAAGAAGTAAGTCGCGTATTCTCCGGTTCCTTCGTGTTATCGACGATGATACCAGCACACAGCAGTTCAGGCCCACAAACAGCAGATATTCTGAAGGGGGAAATTAAAAAGAAGTATGCGTTGCCTATTGGAGGCTTAGGATCGCAGTCTCGTTTTTCGTTGATCGCAGTCTCGTTTTTCGGACAAATAGCTCCATTAATTTATATAAGTAAGTAGTTTGTTCCGCAACATGGGACGGCAGTGGTCCCAGTGGGTATAATAAATCCGCAACGATAAAGCGTGCCCCGGGGCGAGCGGTACCTGAAACCCTACCTTCGTAGCCTGTCAGAGCCCATCTGTGCTCATCAAGGTTCCTCTCGTGAAGGATGGTGAGAAAACAAAAGTTGCACCTGCCCTTCTGGGCAGCAGGCCCATCGATACCGTGCACTGTCTGCAAACCCTGTTCGTCAAAAGAAATACCCTTTTGTTGATCAATATTCAATCAAAAAGCTGCTGGTAGATGTTGTAATCTTACCTCTGGGCGTGGGAACATGTGCACGTTCCACTTCTGGTACCACGAGGACCTCTGAGCGTTCTCGCCGGTGCCGATGAGCTTCATCAGGTGGGAAACGCCGTAAGAGACGAAACCTTCTTGGCGTGTCTCGCTGGTGTACGGACCGTTCGCCCCCGGCCTGCTGATGGCGTCCTCCGCCAACAGGATCATCGCGCCTCGGAACGCCTCGCTTTGTGCCCACATAAGTATTTAATATACATCATATCAGTACAACACAAAACAACATCGGCAGGGGTTTGAGGAGAGGGTTTGGGTGTCAATGGCTGCCAAGTAGAAGAACAAGTATAAACTTGGTACAAACATGCATCGCACTGCTGCTGTGAACAGTCTCGCACGTCTACAGGAGACCGAGTGTTTTTCGCGCGCGCTCGGAACAACGCTCTAGGTCCGTCGTAGGAGGCACATCTGGATGTCGTAGGAGGGACTCTTCCCTCTCGAGGCGAGCTTCATAAGTAACGTACCCAACGAAACGTGACGTTGGAACCACAACGTGAAAAACAAAAAAAGCCCCACCATCACTACCACGAAAAAAAAACTCCCACTCACGGGCGCAAGCGTGCTACGAGAGAGGTACGAGTAGCACTTTTTTTATTAGCAGAGACGCTTGCTGAATGGCGGGGCTCCTCCGCCGCCCGAAGTCGTTGAAGCTTGATGTTTTGCTTTTCGTTATTTCCCGCTTCACGCTCAGGCCGGGTGGAATTTTCATCGGGCAGCACTGCAACTGTCACAATTATATTGAAAATCAGGCTTTGAGTAGGTGAGGAGCTCCTCCTCTGGGGAAATTCAGACACGAAAACGGCGTGCCTCCACCGCAGCAGGCGTTTTTGTCCAACACCAATCGCTTTCTGACGATCACGAATACCGAATACATAGCACACAAGACAACGTCCCCCCCCACCCAGCAAAACAATTCAAAGCTATACCGTCAGCAGTATCAATAGTAGCTCCCAGGACAACGGGAACGATAGGAGGAGGGGAAAAGCCTGGAACCGCATATCTAACATAGGAGGGATCCGATTTTTCGTTACATCTGTGAATCTCGTATTCAAGAATTGAGCTTATCGGCTCTGTGTTTCACCCCACAATGTGCTGATATATTGCGTGCTATGGTACGGTAGTACCGTCAATCAGATATGGTATTCGTCTGAAATATGTTGCCCTTACGCTACACGCCTCCTAGCTAAAGCTCCCGACACCGAGGGGGGGAGGGGGGGGGGAGACTTTACTCATTATCGTGCGTAGCTGCAGTCGTCTGGCGATAGCCCCCTCGCAATTTATTACGAAGGCCGGGACAGAGCACGTGGGCTTCTCAACGACTACATAGTCATACATATTTGGCTTGCACCGAGCGTGGAGCAGCGCCGTGAGGTGCTTGACCGGCAACTCTGCTTGAAGGATGTGACCTGTGAGCTACGAAGAACCCGTTTTGAAGTAAATTTCGGGACCGCGTGAGCTCGTTTTCTTGCGTATCAAGGACACACCAGCAATTATGTAATAGGGGGCTGTTTCAGCCTCCTAGATGTTATAAACAAGTGCGCGTTTGATGGAAGGTAATATTGTTTAAAAGCACTTGCCCCGGCTTGACAAAAAAAGACAACGGCCCCGGCGACCGCAATGCATTGACGGCGGCAGCGTAAGACAGAACACCGTTTGTCAAGTATGAAGTCGCTGGGTCGTGACCCTCGCTGTTTGTTTCGTTTTTTTTTTTTGTTGACCACCATTTTCACTGTCCAGCTGCCCGAGAAAATAACCGGGGTCTTCCCTCATTTTCCCCCGGTCGATACCACGCCTCGAGGGGTTCAGCATATACCTATTGCTCGTTGATGTCCCTCTACTTCTGCTGACTCACGCTCTTGCACACGGGAGTGTCCTCATCCGGCATCTATTTCGTGTATGTGTACAGAAACGTTTCCTGAGTAACCATAAGCCGGGCTTGGACAGCAAAGGAAACGATTCGGGCAACGGTAGACTGGTGTAGGGATTGCGGTATCGTGATTGCGTATGAAGGCAGTTTCAATCAGTTATGTGTCTCAACACATTCATCGTGGGCGTGTTTTGACCGGGAAACGGGCGAATCGGGCCTACTCTTGTCCAACTCCCCCCCGCTCCGGCCAGTCCGCTAGCTCACGGGAAAACCTCCTTACGTGTAGATAGTGTCGACGGCCACCATCCTTGCCACGTCGCGGGCGTTGCGGAGGAACCGAGTTATCGGATCTTCTATCTCCGGCTCGGGATCGATCCCGCCGTTCTGATACAAGACAGCAGTGACAGCGAATAGATGGGAACAAGCACGCACACATACACGCACACTCGCAAAATGGGTTAGATGTTACCACCCAACGTTTCGTGGCCTTCCTCCCCAGGTTATACGAAAGGTAGCAGAGAACGGAGAGGGTATGGGGAGGCAGGGGCAACACGATAGCATCACGAAGTGTGTGTGTGTGGAGCGGTTATCGGAGTGAAACACAACCTACACGCAAATCGTGAGATGTTGCCACCCGGCTTGCACAGCACTGCTGTTGCTGCTGCTGCTGCTGCTGCATCATCGCATGGATAGTGCTACCGCCAAGGGCGGGGAGACATAATGTAATTCTAGTTGCACCACCACGTCTACTCCACTCGAGCGAGTGGCTCTGTACCTCACTCAAAGTTGACAGTCAATAAAACAAATGGTGTCGCAAACCAACAAACGATACCGCGCGCGTTGCGTATCGGGAGAAAAAAGACAACCTTACAAACTCAATCAAGCCAAAACAATACGGCAATCAGTCGTGCCGAGAGACTCTGATCGGCTGAAAAAAGTCGGACGTAAAACCGCCGGTCGTTGCGGAACATTCGTGAGGCCCCTCCCCAGCTCCAAGGCAACCGCGAATAGAGGGGGCGGGGGAGCACACGTACGATTTACTAGAGCTACTGTGTAGTTGCTATATCTGCGACGTGTTATCGCAGGCCTTGTACCGATAGATATTGATGTGCCTCTCTGTCAACGGCAGGTACAGCCGCTGTCCGAGGATACGCAGGACATGTAGAATGCCTGTGGTCCGTATCCCAACCGGGAAATGAGTGTCATTGACAGACAGGCCGTGTCACGGCCCCCCCGTAGCAACATGAGCTATATATCCCCAACCCTACAGATCAGGACCATGGCTTCCCTGGAACGTCTAAATGCATCAAGGGAGAATCGACGATTTGGTCCTACTACAACTTGTAGGTATGTCGTGATAGTGTTCGCACTCGATTGTTTTTAACCCCCCGTGGGGCTTGAGAGGGAAGAGTCGACGACTATAAGTGACGATTTCGGCAAAGGGGAGTGCGTGACGTGGGGAGGGGAGAGGGGGGGGGGGCGATACAACTATGGCGCCCGAGTTGCAGTTGAAGAGTTGTGCAGCACGGACGCAACATGATCCAACGCGTACTTCTGGGAGCTCACGCCGCACGCAGGCGGCTGATACCGTACATAATACCCGAAGCTATCATCGTTCTTCGTCACTGTATATTATCCTGGAGTCTAAGAGAGAGTTACAATACCTGAATAAAAAGCCACTGGTCGTAGTCGGTCATGTAGTCAACATTCGTCGCGAGCGTGGTTTGCTTAGGCGTGACCGTGATAGAATCCAGACTAAAGTCCTGAACGAGCAGCTGAAGAGACATGTGCGAAGAGGGGGAGGGGGGGGGGGTAAGAGCGATAGTCCCGCCACAGTCAACCACATTCGGGCCCTGGCCCATCCTCTCTTTTTATCTCCCTACGCTGAGAATGGTTCGCAGTGGCGCGTGATTTTTCGCTCGGCCAAGCCACACCCGCACTACTTACTGCATGAGTATCACTACTTACTGCATGATTATCACTAGTATACTGCATGATTATCACTACTTACTGCATGATTATCACCAATTACTGCATGCGTATCACTACTATACTGCATGATTATGACTACTTACTGCATGACTATCTCTCCTACATGAGTACTACTACTTACTGCATGAGTATCACTATTGTACTGCATGGTTATGACTATTTACTGCATGAGTATCACTACTTACTGCATGAGTATCACTACTTACGGCACGAGTATCACTACTATACGGTTATCACTACTTACTGCATGAGTATCACTACTTAATGCATGAGTATCACTGCTATACTGCATAATTATTACTACTTGCTGCATGGGTATTCCTCCTGCATGAGTATTACTACATACTGCATGAGTATCCCTCCTGCATGATTTTCTCTCCTTACTGCGATTACCACTACTTACTGCATGAGTATTACTACTATACTGCATGAGTATCCCTCCTGCTTGAGTATTCCTCTTGACTGCATGGGTATCACTACTTACTGCATGAGTATAACTATTACGGTAGACCATGGTAAATAGGACCATACATTGTTAGTAGTTACGGTACTCTTTACTGCATGGGTGTCACTACTTACTGCATGAGTATAACTATTACGGTAGACCATGGTAAATAGGACCAAACATTGTTAGTAGTTACGGTAGACCATGGTAAATAGGACCAAACATTGTTATTAATAGTAGAAAGAGGGAAATACACAGATTTTTGTATGCACTGTAGGTCCTGTTTAGTAGTACCCCCCGTAACACTATACTGCATGATTGTCACACTAATACTGCATGAGTATCCCTCCTGCATGAGTATTACTGTCTACTGCATGAGTATCCTTCCTTACTGCATGAGTATCCCTCCTGCATGAGTATCACCACTTCTAAGGGCACCACTAGAGCACGAATACCGTTGCTATACCCGGGTTTGACTATCACTATAAGACGTACGACGACGGGGTTCGCGAGACGACTTTTATTGTGGAGGTTGCAGGTTCCGGACAAGAAATCATGACCAACAGGTCCCCGGAATGCAAGAAATAGCCAGCATCATTTTTTCGGTTCGACGTGTTTTGCCAAGGCTGCTCATACATATCGACGGTTCATTTTTTTCATGAAAACCAGGTTTTCAATACGATAAAGCGAGTCCTCCGGCGAACAGTCTCAAAAGCGAGCGGGTGTAACCCTCCGAGTCTACCATAGAAGGCGTCACGGCTACAGGATACAGCGACTACCGCGTATGAGTATCACGTCTACCATGGCCACCAACACTTCACCCTTACCACTACTCCATGAGCACCTCCACTTCATACATACCGCCGCAACGCGAGTGTCACCCCTACGCACCAGGTATGTGAGTACCAGGATTATATGAGCACCACAAGCACATTCGCCCACACACGAAACCACGGCGACATGAGCGTCCCTACTACTGCTCAAAATACTGGAAAGTATCACTACATCGTGTGTACCCCACTACCACACGAATACCACTACAACATATTACGGGGGACTATAGTTAATAGGACCTATTATTTTTTGGGAAAATATGTTGATATATAGGTTTTTATATATAGCATAGGTCCTATTAACTATGGTCCTCCGTGATAGTACAAGCACTACTTGACGAGTAGCACTACTACTACCTCGAGCACCAATATTACATTACCACTTCTTCTGTGTGTGCATGAGCACTAAACTCAGCTCCTGGACCTACCCTATCTCCGTGAATCCACACATATGCGCGAACAAAAAAAGTATAATAGCGCAAGGAAAAAATGTAGTGCGAACGTGCGTGCAGCTGCCGCTGAAGCTTGTGCAAGGACATACCACTCTGGCTCAACATAGAAGGGAAGATTTTCCCTCTATGCAGTGCACGCGCCCCTCTTGAGCTCTAAACGGCTCCTACATGTACTCGGTCGCCCTACGATCGTGTAAGTGGTACCTCTAGTCCCGTCTGGCTTGGTATCTCTGGTGCCGTGGACGTGAGCGTTTTGTTTTCATTGGTTATGTGTAAACCTCAGAACCGGAATGAACGCGCTAAAACGACAAAGGCAAACACTAACCCGATGGGGTCAGTAAAGGCCGAGCAGCGGCACCCACGGCCGCGATCGACGGGGAAAGAAACAAAACGCATCGCAGGGCACACCCGTTGAAACATGGGTAGGGCTCTTTTTGTCTTCGACGTTGAGCTTCTCTCTCCTGGGACTTAACTTCTGCTCGATGGGTTTGCGCTTTATGCCGGCGAATGTTGTGAAATAAATGCATGAGAAGGGGTCTTCCCTATGCTTGGCGAGATAAACAAATGAGTGAAAAAGCAGCAGGTGTTCTACATATGTCCTCTACCTCGACACCTGCTTTGAGGCAGAGGTGCACCAATTCTGATTTTGAGGTTCCTGACACGAGGAGTCGCACAATATCACTAAGTAGGCGCTAGACGGAGAGCAAGTCACTCAACAGCGGATCCTAATGAGAAAAAATAAAGTTGGCACCCGACGGAAAATTTCATGTCTTATGTGCGATACAAATCATGCGAAATATGGCGAAAAAAATCAAATGGGATTCCGGTGATCTTGAGTGATGTGAGAAGAGTCCCCCGTCATTCAGAAAATGGTGTAGCCAGAATGTGCTACCTCTGTCCTAGCACGCGTCCCTGGTAGGATAGGGCTACGAATAGGACCCCGATTCGAATTACCCGATTATCCGATTACCCGGCGGGTAAACCCGGACCGGTCCTACCCGTTAGTTGGGTAGGGCCCGAGCTCATCACCCGCGCGTATTCGGAGCCTGCGAGTGATTCCGCCGTCGAGTACCGATTCCCCGGGTACCCGCGGGTCTTCAGGTAAACGTGGGTAATCTCTATTCCCGATTCACTATGCCTGTACAAGAACGGTAGGAAACCCTTGGAAGTACACGGACCACACACACTCGTACATAGCTCGTGCCAAAACGGTATGCCGCCCCTTCCAAATCACGCGTTCCTGGTAGGATAGTATCCCCGGTTCAAAATGTCTGTACAAAATCTCTAGGAAACCCTTCGAGCAAACACACCACATGCCAAACAAACCGCGTCACCCTTATCCGGTGGATCGTCTCTGGTAGGATTGGGCTAGCCCATGCGAAAAAAGAGCGATACCACTCTATGTACTGCAGTCGTGGATAAAGCAGCCCGCTTGATGATGCTCATATCAGAGAGTTAACGGGTATGATATCCCGGACAAGGTGGTTGTCACGAGGAGCTACGTATATCAGAACTTATCATATATACGAACACGTACTTATCACAGTACGTATCAGAATATTTCACCAGTAATATATGACCCTGGACCCTGTGCTCCCCTGGGATAGTTTCGTGTGTCCACTTAGAAGAACCGCCAACGCAGCGGCTTCAGGCAGCCACGCGGTCATCATTTTCCCACTTTTTTTGTATAGATACCGGGCGTACGGTAGTTTTCCCCTCAAAACAACTGCAAACCTCATCCCATGCCAATCCCAAGCTGTTTCGTCCCCAAATACACGGGTGCGTATTCTTTTTCAGGTCCGACCGCTGTTCGTCTCACAGGGATATGCCTCCTTGTTGACGTGAAAACCTGGTGGAACAGCCGAAAAGATTGAGGGCTGAACACAGCGGCTCACCGCACTCCTCTGCACCTACCTGGGATACGAATGGTCCGACCTCGACGCCAACGGCAGTGCTCCGAAACAGCTGCGTCAGGGGGTCCGGCGCACCATCTGGCCCGATGGCCACCCCGTTCATTAGTGCGAATCCCGGCATATTGCCCAGATTAGCTGTCAACAACAACAAGCGGTAGGACAGACATTGCGCTTTTACTGAAACAACAACAACCACAATGAGCTGTGAGATCGGAGTTTTCGTTGAAACTTATCATTGCACGCGATGTGTGGCGCTACTGATGCTTTGATCGCGTTTAGTGCTACAAGTTGCTGTGGGAGTTTTTGATGTATTTATACGATGAGTGCATTTATTTCCCGGCCGATTGTTTTCGGCGCGAATGGAAGGCACACGACTCGCTGCGGGCAGAGGCGAACATCCTACCACGGTACTTTTTTCCGGGGCTTCTCCTCCCTGACGGGATGACCTCTGTATGTCTATATTCATCCATCTCTGCTTTTGAGAAAATACAGTTGGCCTTTAGGCCCTGGTATATGGTATTTTTAGAGCTCATTTGCGCTATGGATTGTCACTGCCACGGGTTAAGCCGCTCGGCCGAGTGCCTCATGACACCTCACTTCGAAATCGGACGCGATACAGTACAGTATGAAGTCGGCACATGCAGCATCAAACGAGCATTCCCATGATGTTTTCTAGAAAACCGGAAGGCAACAAGTAGCTGCAAAGAAAGGGATTCATGAGAGGCTGAAAAGAAACAGAGCAGAGGCCCGACAAACAGAAAGTGCTCAACAAGGAGGATAATACTCACTCTTCGGTCGAACCTGAGAAAATTGAGCCAAGGAAAATGGCTCAGCGGTGAACCCTACACTTCGATATAAATCATAGTCTAGGCTCAAGGCTGTCTGAAAATGCGGGCCCAACAAGAGTCTCAGGCTTGCCCATATTAGGTGTTTCTTATTGGCGGGCCCATACTGCACGATAGGGTTTCCACTCGTCCTTAATGTCCCTGAGCCACTCTAAAATAAAGGTAGAATGAACGATAGTCTCGCGCAGTCCTTTAGCTAAGGAAATCTCGTGAGTAGGACCACCGCATAGTCGTGCGAAACAACAAACCTCTCCAATCGCAGATTTCGGGTGAGGTCGTGAACTCTTCATGCGAGGAGCTCAGACTGGAAGAAAAGAAAAAAAAGAAGCCCCGCCCCTGCTGCGACCTTCATCGAGGATTGCGCGCAGATAGGACCCGTGGGGAAAAACTTTGCGATGTTTTAGCTGCACAATCCGCGACGTTGGCTCCACGTTTACGTAGGCATACGTACTGCTGCTGCTGCTGCTGCTGCAGCTGCTGTTACCTGCTGCGGTCACCGTGACATCGTCATCCCCGTATTTGGAAAAAGGGACGTCCCTCGCCAGCGCCATCCAGTACACCTCAGCCAGCTGAGCAGCCTGCGTGGTGGCGACAGTGTTTGGTGGGTGTGTTGGGTTCGGGTTAGACTTAGGGTCCTAGTGGTCGGATACTGCGACGGTGGGGGGTGAACTTATCGATGCCAGAACAGTTATCCTTGACCGGGCAGAGCTACGTCGCCCGAAACTCAGTATCTACCTTGGAGAGTCGTCGAAACTTTGAGAACTCAGGGATCAAGGGGCGAGCTGAAGCCGCTTGGTGCGATAGTCCCCACTCTTGATTGAATGGTGGTATTATGCATACGTCGCCTGAACAAGTAGCGCGGGAGCACTGGTGGAGGGGTTTTTCCCGATCGTGGGCTGGGTAGAGAAGACGCCTCAAACGGTTCGGCGGTACCCTCTCGCTATTCTAATTCATTTAGCGTGCAACAAGGGCATACGTAACGAAGGGCTTTCGTCGTTCGTCCGTCATGCTTGCGTTCATGGCGATCTCTCGATCTCCCTCCGACTTCACGTTCCCCACACCAGTGCGGTTCGGCATAGATGGGTGCTGTAGGCGGTATCGACTCAACGCCTACCCAACGTTCAGTTCAACCTCCCGGCCGGGTTTCGTTCGGTGGCGCATATTGAAATCGAAAATACAAAACGTACCACCTTTCGCGGGGAATGAATGTAGCACCCGTTTCAACCCCTGGGCAGAGTGATATTATTTACGGTATACTTGCACGCAGCGGAACGGGGGGTTTGCACACCAAATTGGGAAGGTCCTCGAATTAGGGTACCTCGTCCACGCTGCATGCTGTCGAAACCGGTGCTATGACGAAGGGATTATACATGATAGGGCGTTGTATAAGATACATGGCGTCACACATGATGTTATGGTGACATACATGCTATCAGGCTCCTCACTTGAGGAACTCCGACCACGTCTGTCAGAATGTGATCTAAGGCTGTAGCAGCCGGATACGCACACTCCCGCACTTCGTATCTAACGTCGGATACTGTTACGGGGGGCCATAATTAATAAGACCTACGGTCCACACAAAATCCTATATATTTACGAACCTAGTTTTAGTTACAATATTTGGTCCTGTTACCTATGGTCCCTCGTAATAGGACAAATGAACGTACAAAAAGTACATTGGGTTCGAGGCTACAGAAGGGAGGCCCGGCACGTCTAAGGCGAACTTTTTTCAGCCACTCAAAGCCGCTTCGGGCGAGGAACTATCCTCAGTCGTCGCAGGTCTCGACGTCTGGTAGTACCTTCCGGTATACCGCATCCATGGGGGCTGACTGTTTTCGCTTCGCGACGACAAAAACAAAATAAAGTTCATTTTTGTTCAAAAGCCCTCGTTTGAGTGGACGAAGCGCGGAACTGAAGATGGTGGCATCATTTGTGTGGGGGGGGGGGGGGGGGGGGGGGGGGGGGGGGGGGGGGGGGGGGGGGGGGGGGGGGGGGGGGGGGGGGGG
>JBBMHQ010116523.1:0-20740 GCA_037834295.1 Postelsia palmaeformis
TTCCCGGCCCGGTCCGGCCCGGCCCACCAAATTTTCGAAATCCTCGGCCCGGTCCGGCTCGGCCCATCACATTTTCAAACATCTCGGCCCGACCCGGCCCGGCCCATCAAAAAATTCTTTCCGGCCCGGCCTGGCCCGGCCCGACCCTATGGCCCATGACAAAACCTGAAAATGAGCACTAAAACAGGGGCACGTGTATATCACGTACTACTGGGTTCATTCCTATCGGAGAGCTTTTTTCCCAAATTTTCGACATTATTTTCGAGCAATTTTTCAGACTTCCAAATTTTCCATTTTTTTTCGTCCTAATATTGGAATGTTAACGAACTTGTTTGCTTTGCTTCTGGAGAATTTCACGAATAGTGACAGAACGCCTCCGCATATTGATACATATCTCCAATTATTTTCAAACTTTGGAAATTATGTAAAAAACCCTCTCCGATAAGAATGAAACGTAGACCAGAGTATCAAATATTGCTGTAGTACACGTGCATGGAGATAGCGTAAACAACACATGATCTCCGCAAAGGTGTCATTGCGGTAGCCCCTTCCCTGTTGCTGCTACTGGTCAATCAACCCTCGCCTCCTCATTACGGGGCCCTGGGGGCGTTTTCAACCTCGTTCAAGGCAGTATCATAACAGGGGACCATAGTAAATAGGGCCTCCGGTATCAACAAAAACCTATCTATTTCGCAATGTTTACTCGCAATTTTTTTGGTCCTATTTACTATGGCCCCTCGTCATAGTATCCAATACGGTGCCGTATATCTCCTGTTGTTGCTGCAATACCTGGTACAATGTACCAGGTACCGATCTGTCGTGGTTTTGTGACCACCGCCACCGAGCTTGTACTTCTTTAGATTGAAGGATAGGCACGGACACGTGAGTAGAAAGAACGGTTTCATGAGAAGAACACGCACACTGCTGCGTGTGCTATACATAGATGTCGGCGGGAAAAAACTACCATGAGTTAAAGGCACAGCAGCCCTCGGGGTCCCCACTACCAGGTATTCTGGGGGACCATAGAAAATACGACCAAATATTTTTGGTAATAATAGGGAAGTATAAAGGTTATCATGTGTACCGTGTGCATGTTCTTCACATTAAGCGTATGTCCTGTTCACTCTAAAGGTGTCCCGCAATACGTACCAGGGACCTGGGAATAGGGCTGAGGGGACAATCATTCGTCATGAACAAGTAAAATAATGTCGGGACATCGTCACCTACAATATTCGGAATAGTGCGCACGACCTTTCCTTTGCAGCTCCGTGTCCCCCCGCAATATATTATTACGACAGCAGTCACAGCAACAGCAGTAGTAGTATAGTACTGCTGTAAAATAATTCCTCGGCGTGCCCAGTAGCCCTATACTCTGCAATACCTGGTGCAGCCAGCGGTACCAACGTACCTGACTTGTACCATGTCAGCAGGTCGGTAATAAATTAATAATTGGAGCTACTTCTATTAATGACAGTCAAGGCCCAACCAACGCGAGGGGGGGTTTACCGCCGGTTCGACACAATGGTCGAGGGTGACTTTTTGTGGACGATACCTACCCCTGAGCCGATCAGAACTCGTCAACCATTACACAATTTTTGCCGTTGGGTCCCATACCAAAAATGAAAGCTCAAGCAAGCACAGCAGTCAGTCGTCGTCTTGTTTTGCGTTCTGAAAAATGCGATGCAGGCCAGCTTTAGTGGGGAAAATTTGAACGGCTCTGACAACTGGATTTTTTCGTCGAAAACCCGCGATTTACCCAGAGAAAGGGGCTGTCACAAACACCGGTAGACTCCTTAGGATGCTCCCCTTAGTTTCCCAAGAGCTTTCTTGAGCAGTTTTCCGTTTCTCTATAGTCGTAGTTGGACTGTTCGTCCTCATATTGCCAGTTTTGATTGACGGCATCAATCACGATTATTCACCAAAAATCTTCAAAGATATAAACTCCATTGTTTCTGGCCCCAGTTCCGACAATCTTACTTTTGACCCTCCAAAGACTGGTCGGCAGCTCCAAAGACCAAACTAGGACTCTGGAAAAACGGACTGTTCATAAAACTGTTATAGAAACCTCTCGAAAAACTCAGAGGGGCGTCCTGAGGAGTGTTTGGTACTCATGTGTGTTGTTTTCTTAGAGATAAAAGAAGAGCAGTTTTATTCCTTTCGTCCACGGGGAGACTGAGAGCAAATCTCGTGCGTCGCTGGGAAAACCCCTGGTTTTCCATCTAAGATACGCCTCCCAAGTAATCCCAATACCTGAACCCAGGTAAATACCCCGGGCCTCCAGGCGCTTTCAAAGCAGTGCCAGAACAGGAGTCTACCGGTTTTTTTACTGTCCCACCGAGTAAAACGCGTATACTCTTCCCAAGAACTCAGTTCCTGGAGCACAGAACAATTTCCCATACATAGTACGAAGATGGTCTGTTTTAGTATAAGTACTACGGAGTATTAACACTCATACGAGTAGTCTTTTATTTGCCATCTGACAATGCCGAATAAACTGTGATGAACACGCTTTAAAGTAGCCGGCTTGGGATGAATGTGTTATGAGATTTCCCTTGGGCTGGGTAATCGAACGATCGTTTACCCTCATAGCTCAGAGCAGTAGGCAATACCTTCGCATTGAGCGTCGTCGGCAGGACACGGGCTCGAATCTCACTTTGAACGTCTCTTTTATTATTGAAGAGCTTGCGTGTGCGTCCCTGAACACATACATATTGAAGGTACGTATATCACCCTTGTTCCCCAGATATTGAACCGAGGGGGAGCGAGTAGGTCAGTCAGCCTACTGTCATATACCGTACCGACGCCCCAAGGATCCCACCGTCCAGAGGGGGGGGAGAAGTTATGAGGATTACCCTGGGCTGGGTAATCGATCGATATTATACCCCCATAGCTCAGTAGGTAACATCTTCACGAAATAAATGTGTGTTACAGCAGTGCAAGTACGAGTAACTATAGTCCTCCTGTGTGCGGGATGGGCCGGAAATTACTCTGTGACGTGTCGTAAGTTTGGTTCGATTTGTTCATGAATCTGGAATGATGGGCGATTGAATAACATGGATGGATGTAATGATCACCAGGAACAATTTCCGAATTCGGGCTGACGAAATCTGCTTCAACCATAGCGAGCGCCGAATATCTGCTGAACTCCACTGACCAAAGCGATAGAAATCCAATCACAATAAGTGAAAAAAAAAGATACGAGTATATATATGCACACTGGACGTTGCTCGCGCTTCACTTTTTCACACGTCCGCCGTTTGTCCGCACGCGCACCAGTGCACAGGAAAAGGCTCCACTCCAGCAAGCGGTCGGTTCAATAGGTGACCATAATATGATGGCCGTTTATGCAAGCTTCGACTTCTGCAGCTTATATCTACTAAAAATAGGTACAAGGACCTCGGCAAGACCTCGCACGAACCAATACACAAACAGTAGCAGATTTTTCAGCATTCAAGAGCATCGGTCGAACTCGCAGAGCAGCCGGTCGCCCGAAGAAACAATTGTCCAAGTACACACGAGCAAGCAAGCAGCACGCAGAAGAAGCTGCAAGCACCAAGTTCTTCGAACAAACGTACCCTGGTAGGCTTCACAAGCAAGGTGTGGCCGCCGATGAAGCCAAGCCACCTGGGCAGCGCCGGCACCGGCGAGGGCAGGCGCCCTCCTGGCACGCGCACGTGCTTGCGCGCGCGCGATTCTTCCCATGACCTCCACAGTATGTATTGAGCTCCAACCAGAGCAAGGATCGTCATGAGCGAGAGACAGCAGAGCGTCGGTGTTGACGATGTCTGCACGAAGATGAGCGCTTGTCCTGCGGCGGAAGAAGCGGAAATCATATTTTCGAGACCAGACGCGGCTTCACGTCGTCGGTGCTAGCTGCTCTTGGACTACCACCGGTTGATTCCCAACGTGATTATCTCACTCTCTCAAACGTCGGTTGTTGGTTGTTTCAGGTGCGCCCACGGACGTTCTGCCTCTATCTGGCTTTTCTTTTGCATTAATACGATGATGTGGAGAAAGGGGTTCCACTTTTGAAGGCGTTTTGGTTTTACCGAGAACCTTCTCTTCAACAGCCAACAAGAACGTTCCTGAGCATTTCTGCGGGTATTTCGTCGCCTTTGGTATACCAGGTGTTCTTCACCCGTCTAACTCTTTTCTTCTCCTCTTTTGCTCTCCTCTCGTATCTATAAGGGTGGTGTACACGACTAGCATCATACTCGCCTCCTGTCATTGGTGTCAGCAGCAGTCTACGTACAGTACATAATTTGATACCTGGTCGTTAATAATTATTTCATGAAAAAATGGTTGCTGCGTAAGAATTGACAGCTACGAACGAATGTACAACTGAACTATGTAATAAAAGCGTTTGCGCTCAGCGAGGACGCCACCACCCTATATCCTATAGAATATTTTGTATAATTCAAGAGCCTCTGTGCCAACGTCGACATTACATTAAGCCGCGAGCCTTAGCCACGTAGTTAGCCAGTATAACAATAAAAGATATTAACTGATGTTCGTTGGGTACTCTGACTGTATTTCGGCACTTTAAACTTTGACTAAAGATAGGAAGGTTTCGGGTCGAAGGGACGGCTCTATATACAGGCGCCTATCACAATAAAAGGCCTCCGTACTATCTCAAAATATTCACCAGCAAGGTGTGACCAGTGGCCACCCCCCTCATTATAAGCTATTAATAGTACCTTATACCATGGTATGCGATTGTCCCGATTGATACGTAGTGAGCGGTTTTGGCCAGTTTGTTTGCAGGACTGGCTCCTGTGCTGCATTGTTATGCCGGTCGACCCGTTGTTCTCGCCTATTTACAGCCTTGTTGTTTCTACATTATTTGTTTGTATTGAAGCAATCAAAATCTAAATCGTTTTCAGATACCGGTAGTAAATAAATAGTAAATATCTAGGCACATGAAAATACCACTACTTTCCATCGACTTACGTACAAAGTAGTGAGTATTTTGAGTTTTCTGGGACTTCTCCAGCGACAGCAGTCTCGTCTCTGTCTCCGCATTATTTCAATCAGCAGGTCAGCGCTGTGAGTTCAACCGATCGGTTCCAAGTTTTTCGTGATTCGCGGAACTTCCGCCCGTACGTGTACTATTTTTTGTGTGTTGTTGTGGTCATGTGGTGTGGTTGCCGATTGTGGAGGTTTTTCTTGGGTGAGGGTCGTTGCATACATACATACACCTGGTTTCCATAATAAGTATACAAAGTATTATTCTAGATTGAGGTGTTTAGGGTCGGTATTGGTGTCGTCGTCATTGTTTTCTGCCATCATTGCTGCATGCTGTGCTGTGTACGCGTACTACGAACCCACGAATATCTACGATCTGGTAGTACTGTGCGTGATTACTAGAAGTACCTGGTACCTGATATACCTGGTAGGTATGTCCTTGAAACCACTATGTTGTGTCTGTTCTGTGACCACGAACTCAATATCTTGGATATGGACGTTGAGTCAACGTGAGAACAACAAGTAACTACTATTGATAGGATACCACGGGATGATACAGTAAATAGGACCTATGATACGGTGCAGACAAAAACCTATGCATTTACCTATTTTTGCGAACAAGATTTGGTCCTATATACTATGGCCCCGTGCAGTAGTATAATACCTGGTAACGCATCATACTGGTGTGATAACATATAAAACGGGGATACCATGGCACACGCAACAAGGAGGGAACAAAATGCCTCTGGGATGATTTTTACGGGAGAGGCAATCAATGTTCTCCGTAAGAACCAGGAGGAGGGCGCACAAAACAAAAAAAATGGCGGATTTGGGAAAGACGCGACGCTCTCGGCGTTCGCACTCTCACGGCTGCCGAGGAAATCAGCTTTGGAAATCGTCCGAGGGGTGGGGATATCTAGTCATCCGTCCATGTGACACGGTTGGTGGTACAATATGGTAATAGTAGTGGCTTAAAGAAATGAGTGTGGTGCGCGCGGATGCGTGCGCCTCATCGGTGTCCTGCCTGGTGTTGCCAGACCTAAACCTTATTGCCTCACCACACAGCCTTGGGCGTAGGTTATTACTTACAACTTGACACTTGCTTGTGGAAAATACACCAAACACCAGCACCCGGTATCTGTTGACTTTTCGTGAGGCACCCTCTGACCATGATTTGTAACGAGTTCTCGATGTTTAATAGCGCCCCTAAAGTATTGAGCCGCACTTTCATAGCAGCACAGGTACTACAATAAATACTGTACAGTTTGGTTTATGCTCGTAAAAGTCCATGCTGCTTGCATCTAACTGCTGCTCGGTGTTTCATTGCCCGCGAAATGAGTACGGTTCAGATCTTTGTAGGAAAAATAACAAGATCTCGAAATTCCTCGCACGTTTTTCTGCATGATTTTTGAGCGAGTAGTCAACAGCAACTGATACCAGCGAAGTCACTAGTCTTTGCTTTCGGAATTAAGACATGATCTTCGGGCGCTCTGCTCCGCCACTAGCGCGATTACTAGGGGCAAGCCGTGGACCTACCTACAGTCGTCTAATGAAAAATCCCAACAGTAAAGAAAACTCAAATCAAAATACTATGAAAATATTCATACAAACACGTGACTATTGGCGAAGGATGTTTGGTCGCGACTGCCAAAAAAATAAGGAAATCGGCACAAGAGTACTTCCACCATCACCAGCGTTGACGAAAGAAATGAAAAAAAGTGAAAGAGAACGAAAAAAAGAAAACAGAAAGCAAGCTGTCTTGTTCAGCAGAAATCGAAAAGCTCGTTGAAGTCGAAGAGCCTGACCAATCTCCCGGGGAGATAAAGGTCTCCGCGTCGTCTTGCGCTTGACCGCTGCATCGCTTCGTGTGATAGTCCACCCGTGGCATCAAGCATCGATCCGCGGACCGTTCCCCAATCGCTGCACGCTCACTAGGTGTTTGCCCGGGATCATGACCATACCCAGGTGTCTCTGCTGCACGCCCGATTCCGCTAGTCGTCGCGGAGCGTCACCCCCGCTCTCACTGTCCTCTGCAGTCGTGCCAGTCTCCACCGCATCGGCCAAAATAAAGTTTGTCAACCGATCCATACACTTTTGACACCCGGAGGGAAGATAGGGTTGCGCGAGGAACGGGACGAGAGGGAGCGCGGGAGAGACCAGGAAACTCAAGTGGGTGAGGGGTCCGGCTGCTCAGCAAGCGTAGTATTCACCACTGGGCGAAGCTTCGACAAAATGGTTGATATACCGAAAAATACCGTGACTCTTCATTTCTGATATAGCTTCCGATCGGTTTCCAGGCTGTTTCGGTGCTAGTGGCGCTTGGTGAGCGCACGCCAGATTTACGGGTGCAAAGGGACGGACAACAAATATGAAACAGAAACAAAAAAAGGGGGCACCACATAATCTCCGGCACCAAAAACAGAGCTCTGATCATCGCCATAACAAAAAAAGACCATCGGTCACGGGTGTACGGTGGCCGACGTAACCCGCTAGAAAACCCAGCGTTGGTAGGTTCACCAGGGGAAAAATATCATCGGTCCTGTTCTTTTTAGCTCGGACACTATACCGTGATCGTTCGTAGATTCTCAACGTCGGCGATCTCGAGTGGGATCCCTATTGGTTCTCGCCGTTCAAGTTAGAAACTCGTTTTCGCTCGAAATTACAGCACTACCAGTATATAGCTCAATACGGGGATGCACTAATATACATACAGCTGAAGACACTGCCGGCCCTATCATGATAAGGCATGCCATCAGAAAAATACTCACAAGAAACTCAGCCTGATGTTTACGGGTAGTTGAGAAATTCGGAGCGGTGATACTAACGTTAGTGTGGAAAACCAGCCAGTAACCCTGGTGTCGTTTGAGAGGGTCGGTACTGTAACAGTTTTGGTGGCTAAACACGCCTACGTACATGGTGGTACACGCTAAGCGTTTTTCGCCTCACCTGGAACTTTCCTTCGACGACCCTGCCGTCCGAAAGAGTAGTTCTCAACTGGCTGCAAGTGACAACAGCGGCACAAGACAAGGAGACGGCGGTTACGTGCGTACGCCCTCTCTCCGCGACAGCAAGTCAGCACGTATTCGAGTATTGGGCATAACAACCGTTGTCAAGTACTGTATGCTGGTGTTGTTTTTAATACTTCTGAGGTCTACTGCTTCATGTTCACCCTTTGCATCGCAGCAAGTTGGGCGTGTCCCCCCCCCGCTCTGGACGCTTGAGACTTGAGCTCTCGGGTGCCTTCCAAGCATCGGAGTTGTTGAGCTAAACGGGTACTCGCAGGGCCGAAAAAACGAACGCATGGAGACTTTCGGTATTTCAATGATAGATGATGTTTGTGTGTATGACACGGTAAAACTTGCACGCCTCGCTCCGGGCTAGTCCGCAACAGACGAGTATGCATTGGAAACCGCACGATCACCCTGCCGGAGAGTTATACCTGGTATACAACATGGATGCCTGACACATCCGTACGTTCGTCATTGTCGGCATCACCATCATCATCATTACCGTCGTCGTCACTCCCTGAGCCCTCCGCTTTGCCTCCTCTACGAGCAACCCTTGTGCGTCGTACTGACATACTTGTATCATACATTCCAGAATGCTTCCACGAACGCTAACACACCTATAAATATGTACTCAGCAAGTGCCTGGTACCTGCTACCAGACCGTAGTACTGCAGCTGCGGCAGTGAGTAGACCACTCTCTCCCTCACGCGTTGCTTGCTGTATAACCCATTCGTTCGCACAGTATTCAGGACCGTTCTTCCAAGTGCGCTACTTGTAACGCCAAAACGAAGACAAAGACGTACCAGTAACAACTCCTACTGTAGAAGTACAAATTTATACATATACAGCAGCAGCAGTGTTGGCGTCCCGCCGTGCCCCGTGCCGTCTGCAGCGCGTACCGTACGGAAGGTATCGTGCGTGAAAGAGCAGTTTCGTGTGTCGCCGGTACAGCAGTATAGGCGCAAAAGGTTGGGCGCGCAGTTTCGGCAAAGGTCGTCGTACGTTCCGCCTTCCACCAACCAGGCGCTTGTTTCACGGCTGCCCCTTCTGTGTATAACGGATTACGGTGCTGATTGTCGGCCCCGAGGATGGATTTTCGGGTTTGAGCCGACTGTTCCTCCATAACATCTACGGTGGCCCTGTTAGAACCGCAATCTCGTTTGGGGGACAAGCCACTCGGATTTCAAGTAGTTCGTCCCCAAAAAAGGGAACTGCAGTACTATAAGGGTTAAGGCGGGCACACTACGACGGAATTGTCGGCTCCGGAAAGGTCTCGTCGACGCGTTCTTCTGTTCATCTATTGCCGCATCGCTCGCCGTGTGCACTCTCCCCGTGGTCAAGAATTTTTGAGTGTAGAGAGTCGTCCGGCGCGGGTGTGTTGTCTTCAATGTTATACTCGCACGGTACACTCTCTACACATGTATGAATACTAGGTATACATACATACACCTGTGGTCACCGACAGCGACCGAAAGCAAAACGCGCGACGCTGGGTTACGACATTCGACATACCAGGCAGTCTGAACATGAGCAGGCACAGCAGCAGTGCTGGTGTCGTACGTTCTGCTACTGACTACTGTGATATACGCGCTGCTGCTGTAGCAGTCTTTACCAAAATGGTATGAATCCAAGTACGCCAGCTGTGAGTTCAAATCGATTGATTTGTGGACATCTGCCGGTGCTCGGCTTCGCAGGCTGCGCGATGCGTCGGCCGCGCGAAATATATCGGCGACTCTCTCCTCTCTCCCCTGCTTGCGAGTGGTGCCAGGGACCCGAGGGGTGTGGGTCGACAGGATAGGACGATTTCGGTCCACCATCAAATACGCTTGTCGTTCGAATGCTTCGCGTACGTACATGAGGTGATAACACAGAGGGGCCGAGAAGGTATGTGGCGGCCGCGCGGTGAGCGTGCGGTTGTCACTTTCTAGGAGACGGTCGACTTTGGAAGGAGCGATATCCCACGCAGAGAACACCATCAGTAGTAGTGATTGCGTTGCGAGCGCTCACAGATCACATATCACAGATCACAGCTCACATCTCATACACCCTGCTCGATACTTTACTACGACCAGGAAATAGATGCATGTTCGTTGGGAAACAAGGATCATTCGAAGGAAAACCCTTTGGAGAACTGCATTTGTTCGGATAGCATTGCGACCGGCTCACCTCCCAAGCATGGCGTGCACCTCATCCTTTGCGCTCGGTGATGGAAGCACGTCTCCGCTAGCTTTCTTCTCGTTTTCCTCCTCGCCCATTGTAGTCTCTCAATGTTTTCTGTCTCAGCCAGACTGCAGGGCCGGGCCATCAATAACTGCCCTCACTGCTGCCACACGGCTGCAGGCAGGGTGGGGTTTCCACAAAGTTCTCGGTGGATTCGATTTCGTTCCAATTCCCTCCGCGTTTTTTCCCTTACACAACTATTAATAGCCTTGCCTTGTGTCTGCTTCTTGCTGCCTGCTGACAGCGGCGAGCTAGCGCTGGGCAATCGAGTGTTAGTCAACGGTATTGGAGGTCATAGGTGAGTTGCGAATCCTTTGTTTGCGCACGCTGCGAAGCGCTCAGCCATGACTTCGCGGCAGGTACAATGGCGTCGTTTCACGTTCTTCGACAAGGACACCATCGCCGAAGACATCGTGTCGGACCTGGGAGCGGAGGTGTCTTGCATGCACACGGCGGGAGGCAGGCTTTACCTCGGTAAGTCAAGTGTTTCCGCGTGCATCCGAACACGTACAATATTAGCACCACTGGAGGGTAGGGGTTATGTGTTGGAGTGCAACCGTTTGCAATAGAGGGGGGACAAGACAGGTAATACGTACGTTCTAGTACCAGAGGTGACAGCAGCAGCAGCAGCAGAAGCAGAAGCAGCAACAACGAAACAGCAGCAGTGGTATTCCTCTCTACTCCATAAGGAGGAGGAAGAGGAAGGGGTGCCTCCCGAAGCTGGCGCGCTTAGCACCCAGATAGGCTAAGCATCGCTCTGTTTCCACTTGCGCTCATCGATTACTCGTGGAGGTATCACGGAACGTAAGCGCGAAGCAAGCGGGCGTCGAGTCACGCGATTGTTTTGTTCCAAACTTCCCAACTGCAGTACTCTGCAGAGCTTGCCCCCAGGGCAGGTGATGAAGGTGTCACGGAACGTAGGCGCGAAGCAAGCGGGCGTCGAGTCACGCGATTGTTTTGTTCCAAACTTCCAAACTGCAGTACTCTGTAGAGCTTGCCCCCAGGGCAGGTGATGAGTGCCTTGCTAGGTACCAGGTACCTGGTGCCAATATTTGTCATGCGTCCTTGTCTTGCCTCCTTGCTTCTCTACCTGGTACGTGGTATCCATTGTCTATCTTGTTACGACAGCTGTCGCACAACACAGAACCGTTGATTACTGTGCAACCAATCAGGAACGAGTAGACTAAGCTTGCCAGCACACTATTATTCATACATACGAGAACGGCAGTGAAGCAGTATTCTGGACAAATTGTCTGCACGAGTTCGTACTGCTGTCTGGTGGTGATTTTCTCGGTCACGACCGATTGAAAAACATCCATGTTCGTGAAGATGGTTGGTACGAGCAGATGGTTGACATTTAACTTTTACGTCAACACCTGCTGCTGTTGTACACTCCGAACAATACAGCACAGATCCGCTTGCTCCGTCACTCACATATTACCTCGTAGTACATGTGACCCCCCTCTTCGCAGAGGCGCGTCCTGATCATTCCGCGATAAATACCTCCTTATCCTTCTGACGAGAACGCCTCCTTCTAATTCTGCGATAAACGCTTCATTATCCTCCTGGTGATAACATCCCCTCCTGCGACAAACACCTCCTGATCCTTCTGCTGATAACCCCCCCTTGTCCTTCTGCCGACACTGCCTCCTCTGAAACTCAGGCGACACCGCCGGAAAAGTGACCATCTCGGACGGTAGCCTCAGCGGAAGAATCCAGCGCCAGGCGTACTCGGGGCCTGTCTGGGCTCTCGCGCTCGCCCCGGAGGGCGTGCCGCCCGGGGCAGCGGGTTCCGCAACAAAAGCGTACCCCCTATCCTCGAAAGCTTCCTCCGCTTCCGCCGCCTCCACCATCGCCGCCGCCACTCCCGCCTTCAGCTCTAAGAGACGCGGCGTGGTTGTCACCTTGGGTGACGATGCGGCTACCCCTGTCCCTTCTCTTGGCTTCGGAGGTGCAATGTCGCCATCTGCTGGCGGCGGCGGCGGCGTTGGTGCGGTAGGGGCGACAGCCGCGGGTTCAGGCACGGGTGCAGGATTGGGGTCCGTAGGGGGTGGAGGCGGTGGCGGTGGTGGTGGCGGGGGCGGGGGGGGAGTGTCGCCTAGCGTGCTCAAATTCTGGGCCGGTGCGGACATGGGGTTGTGCATTCGCGCGGTGGACGTGGCGGCGCAGCTGCGAGAGGGACAGCAGCAAAGAGGGGCGAGAGATGCGGGAGTTCCGGGGTGGGCGGGGGCGAGAGGGGCAGGAGGAGCGGGGCTTCCTAGGCTGACTGCATTTGCTGTCGCTCCGGAGGCCACTCAGGTGCAGAGAAAGCGATCCTTTTTTTTCTCGTGGGCGGCAGGCATACGCGGAGGTAGTCGGAGTAGGGTCCGGGGCAGGGGGTAGGGCCAGATTGTAGGTCCCGCGCTCTTCGCGTGGGTGCTGTAGTCGGGTGGCGATCGAGCCGTTTCTTAACCCCGTCCCCGATCCGGAACTGGCGTCGGTTTATCATCCTCAGTTCGCCTCTGGTACAGCATGGGATGGTTGGTGCGTGGCGTATTGATCGTGGAGAATGGCAGTCATACATATCATGTGCTGGCTGAACAAGTAGGCTAGGCGAGGTTTCTCCCTTACAACAAAAATACGCGCCCGGTGCGGTGTCAGACTAAGCCAAGCGCTGTCGCACACGGAGGACCATGCCGCGCTGTGGGCGGGCTAGACTGGGTGGAGACGCGCACCGCTCTCATCAGGAAAAACAGTCTCCGATGGGAGAAGAGAAACGTGTCAAAACTGCTAAGATTAACGCAACAACGCCCACACGTGTCCGTTGAAAGCATCGTATCATGTATCTCCACGAGTTGCTTACAACCCGATCGAGCTGTACCATACAGCAGGGTCGTCCGGTTTATGAACAGGCTCATCCGGCGTACATCGAGGCGTACGGCTGCGAGTTGTCTGATTGCAGTATACTTGTTATTTGTTCGCTAGGTAATATAATGCAGGTATTCATAGTTACGTGTGGTGATTTTGCGTGTTTCATCTGCCTGGCGCGTTCGCGGCTCCGACGTAAGTGTGTTCTTCACTGATGAAAATGAATTCGGTCACGTAATTTACTTACTTCGCCACTCTACAGTTAGTAACTCAAACCAGCCGGAATGCCCAGGCAAGGCATGCGTTCCTCGCATACCTAGCAGACCCCCTTCGTTCGAGGCGGGCCCTCCCCCCTTCCCCCCTCCTTTGTTTCATCACCCCATAGATACCCGTTATTCCCGTCGCTGCCTCTACCCCCTTTTTCTCGTTTGTATCAATACCTAGGTGGCGTGCGGTTTTTCGGACGGGACGGCGTTATTGTTTCAGGGGGATCTCGCTCGCGGTTCCCTCCAGCCGTCTTCGGCGCCGTTGCTGATCAGGCAGGGGGACGAGAACCCTTCGGCGGTAACGGCTCTTTACTTTTCGAAGGGTCAGGCGGGCTCGGGATCGGCGCAGGTATACATCAACCCCCTACGGCTTTTTTGTTACCCTCGCAACAATGTTTCTTTTCGCTCAGAGTTCAAGTAGTTTCGTCCTGAAAATCGTTGGCGCGGTTGTACATGGCCTTAAAATGAAAGGAAAAGGACAGATCTCGCCAGGATACTCGCGCTGCCGCTGGGTATATTGTACTCACCCCGTCCCTTTCGAGTATTACGGGGAGCCATAGTTAATAGGACCAAATATTGTTAGTAAAGATAGGCAAATATATAGGTTTTTGTGTGTACCGTAGGTCCTATTCAATATGGCCCCCTGTAATACGAACTCTTGTAAGCTATTATTCAAGAAAAAGTACCGGTGTTATTATATTCACGGCACTCCTGTGTGCGCTGGCGGAAAGCAGCAACAAAAACGAAGCGTTTCTTTCACGTTGGAGGTTATTAAAGTATTTTTTCGAGGATTTTCCAACATTTCCTATAGATTTCTCCGGCTTCGTTCACCCGTTTTCTGTGCTTTATTTAGGCTGGCGGATGGTAGGTAACTCTTGTTATATAACCACACGGACGCTTTAGACCCCCAAAATACTCGGGAATTCGTATCATAAGAATAAGGTGTTTCTTACGGTAGCAAAAGAGAACAGTCGGAGAATATAGTGGTAGCACTGGCCGAGAGTATGATCACCGTATGTAACATACCGTAGTATTGATAATATATAAACGGGCATTGCATTGCCGGCCAGAGTGACCCGTGAGGCTGCGGTATGAACCCATCTTCGAGAGGAGAACACGATGTATAGCATCATCGAATCGAGCGCACGAAGCAGCAAGGGCCATCTGCTGGCTCATGTAGGCGGGGCGGGGGAGGTCCGTCCTATTTCTTGAACTACAACACGCGGAGGCGATGCCTTGTAGGGGTGGTGTATTATTCGCTGCGCTCCTCACTATGAGGATCTCAACATATCGCACCCAAAACATCACCTCGAAGAAGTTTGTCCGCACGACCCGACCGACGTTTCTATGCTATGTATTAGTACGTGCGTATATCATACCGCAGTCCTAGAACGAGTGTACCATTCATGATTCGAATTCATCACACTAACCGGTAGCCGCTCGCGTCAGGATCTCGATCGAAGTCCGGAAGTATTGAGCCGGAGGGTGCGCATCCCCTCTACCGTAGGATGAGTGTTTCACACGTTTGTCCACCACGCGTTCGACGAGGACCTCGGTAATCGGACCCGAAGCAGCTCCTCCTACATACGGGGAGAGTGCGCGATTAGAACTGTCCCGCGCCAAGCAGTCTATTTTGCTACCGCGTTCATTACCATTGCAGGGTAATATACAGTAAAAATGAGAACCCAACGTGGTGTAGGGGGATACCTGGTTTTCGGGTCCATCGTGGGTTCTGATTCTTACTACATTTGCCCACCCCGAAATAGCTGCACTAAAGCGCGGATTGTGGGATTGCGAGCAAGGCCTGCCTTGGTTGAGCTTCACGGGTACGTACCACTCTGTCTTGGAATATACGAACCGTTTGGATGAAGTATCAATATGCAAACGATACCTGTCTTAGAGGCAGAGTGTTGTTTGCTATTATTGGGTGGCGAAGTAGCAAGCCAACAATCCGACTCAGCAGGCAGTTTTCGTCAGGTGATGCAACAAAAACCCAGAGGGAACAAAGAAAAAATGCCAGACCAGAGATGCGTCCGAACCGAAATATATCCGCGCAACTAACTGCTGTAATTGTAATACCTATTGTACATACGTAGCCAGCTAAAGACTGCTGTAGGTCAGCGACTTTATAAATCAGCCATCCCACTGCCCTACGTAGTGACATTGCTATCCGGCAATTGAGTAATCCTACCCTCTTTCTTTAACAGACGAAGCTTCTTGTCGGCTACGACCTTGGTGGTGGTGGTGGTGGTGGTGGCAGCAGCGAGGGCAGTAGGGGGAGGGGGGGCAGCATCGCTACTGCGGGGTCGCTGGGGCTGTTGTCGTACGATACTCGCACCGACGCGGAGCCTTTGGTGCTGGACGAGCTAGGCTGCAGGGAAGGGTGCTCGGCCTTCGGGCAGTCCACGCAGGCGAGAGGGGACCGAATCGGTTCGCTTTGTTGGTTGATTGGTTGTTGTTTTTATTGCTGCTGTTGTTGTTTCATTTTGTCTGTTTCGGTTCAGTTCGGTTATGCTCGTTCTGGTTTCGGTTTCGGTCCGGGTCGGTTTGATTTGGTGGGGTTTCGTTTTGTCTTTTCTTGTTCTTGAACTTGAATCTCTGTTGTTTTTTTGTCATTTTTTGGCGCTACGCCGCATTCGCTTTTTGCCTTGTTTTTACTTGTGTCGATTATGACCTCGCTTGTCAACCCGGCGCCACAGGAACTGGTGGTCGGTCGCGAAGATGGTTTGTACTTTTTCTCATCTGAAGACAGAGGGGGTGCCGCGGGGTTCGAGGGCACCAAACAGCACGTGGGATGCCTCTGGAGCTACATATTGGTGAGTACCTGATGGAAGCGAACGCAGCGTGTCCTCCCAGGAGTAAGATGGGTGGAAGATAAACGAAATCTGAGAGGTGGTGGTGGCGGTGATGTTGGTGATGCTGTTGGTGGTGGCCGTGTTAGTGTTGGTGATGCTGTTATTGGTGGCCGTGTTGGTGTTGGTGCTGTTGTTGATTTTGCTCTTTTCCTTTTCGTAGCTGCTGCTGTTTCTGCTGCTGTACCGTGTCAGGTGTTGCTGTTGCTGCTGCTGCTGCTGTAGCTTCTTCTCCTGCTAATGTTTTTGATGTCGCTGTAGCTGCTGCTGCTGCTGCTGCTGCTTTCACCTGGTGCTGCTTCTGCTGTTGTATCGATGTTTCTGCTGCTGCTGCTGCTGCTGCTGCTGCTGCTGCTGCTGCTGCTACCGCTCATTTTTGCCGTCGCTCTTGCTGCTGTTGCTGCTGTTGCTATTGCTAATCGTGCATCTTGCCCTTTTTTTGCTAGAGAAAACCCTCGTTCCGTGCATCTGACAACTTTCAAGGGCCCCATTGCACCCGCGCTATCTCTCTTTATCCGCGCTGGCACACTACACCTCAAGGTGGTGAGCGAAGACGTTCGATCAGGAAGACACACCATCAACATGTACGATATGCGTAACAAGCTCGTCGCTTTCCATGTTCTGCTCCCTCAGGGCCAGGCCGTGAAGCGAATCACCTGTCAGGTAGGTATGTTTCACACTCCGAGTGTTGAATAGGTGATTGATTGGCAGTTCCGGTGGCGAGGAAGGGCGTCTTCGAGGTTCGAGATTCGTGAAGAGGAGGGAGGTGTGCACTCATGCCATGTATGACCGCAGGCGTATGTCATAGACCATATACCCTCGCATCTCTACATTGCCGGGACCAACTACGTCGGTTTTTAAACGATCGAGCTGACGTTGCGCGCACCAAGCCCGAAGCGAAATGTGACGTGTTCGGCGAGCCGCGTGAAGTTCGAGCTGCATCCTGCTAAGAACCGCTCGGGGATGAGGGGGTGGCTTGAACCACACCTGATAAACCCAACGTCCCATTCATTCCCCGCTGCACCCGCGTTCAGGGGACGATCTATTCATAGTTCTTGGAATCAGGGTGATACGTCCCTGTAGCACTTAGAAAAGGGGAAGACGGTTTATTTCTGTGACAGATGTATTTTACATAGCTGTTGTACTTGTTCTCACTTCGGGTAATGTCCAAAATATTGAGCCCGTCCTCACAGGGAGCCAAAGGACCGGAGCGGAAGAATACTCCAGGGGACTACATATAATTGCCTCAGATAATGCCAACAAGCAGCCAGATACGCATCATGGCCGAAACACATCGTCACACGTCCGTATGGCAGCGTTGATGAAATCCGAGTGGCGGAGTGGAATGATTGATGTACCTACCCCACTTTTTTTTTCAATCATCACTTTTACCTTCCAGCCTACTTCGTAGGAGGTGTTACCCTCGACGCTCTTCTGGACAAGCCGTGGTCACAGGTGTCTACCCTTCTCCCCCCCGGTACGTGCCTCTATTTTTTATCGTGCATACGGTTCAGCATTCCCACTGCTCGTCGATTTTCCTCGAACTTTAGCTAACTCACGCTCACGCGCTTTATGCTTATCAATTTCTTTTATGGAAGAAAAAGGTCCTGAGCATGCACTTGGTGAGACTTGAACCCCCGAAATTGATCTTGACAGACGAGCGGACTACCCATCAAGCCACCGGGGACGCCGGCTGCACTGCATTTAAGACGAAAACAAGTCAAAGTGAAGCAGGAAAAAAACTAAACTACACTAAGCTGAACAGGATCAAGCCAGACCGAACCAAATCGAACCAAATCAAATCAAAACAAAGCTAAGCTAAACCCGAGCCAGACTGCACTATGACGGAGGACCGTAGTAAATAGGACCAAATATTGTGAGTAAAAATAGGTAAATATATAGGTTTTTGTGTATACCGTAGGTCCTATTTACTATGGCCCCTCGTAATAGAATATAACTAAACCAAAGTAAGAGGGTGGTACGGTGAAAAGGCCAGCATTCCCATCCCATCTACTGGTAGTGGTTTGGGCACGACCGCGTGTACGTCACGCCCGGCGTCGAAAGGCCATGCCTGCCCCAACGCTCGCTCTTCTTGAGCGCAACAGGACAATAGAGGTGCTGCAGTAGATTTCTTTCTTCCTTTTACTTTGTTCACCTCGTTTATTATGCTCGCCCTTTTTTTTTCTCTCTCCCCCCTAACAATCGCAACCGAGATACTGGGTCATACAGCAGGTCCTCCTCCCCAGGCCCCACTACGAGTCGTGCCTCGGTTTTCATCGCGAAGAGACTCCCAGCCCTCTCTTCCCTCGTGGACTCGCGTCTTATTGAATGCGGCTCTAAGCACACTATAGCCAACATACCTTCCCTCGTGAACTCGCGTCCTATTGAATTGCGCCTCTTAGCACACTATAGCCAACATACTTCCGACTGAGCGAGCCTTTCAAGGGAACCGATAAACTGCTACCCAATGCCGCAGTACCAGTACCAATGTCATTACTGCCAACCCCGACACCGAACACCACCAACACCACAACCAACGCCGCCTACTCTGACGCTAACACCACCAACGCCAACACCGCCTACGCTAACACCAACACCAACATCAACACCACTAACACCAACACCGCCAACACCAACACCAACATCAATACCACTAACACCAAAACCGCCTACGCTAACACCAACACCGCCTACACCAACATCAACACCACCAACACCAACACCACTCACGCTAGCGCCAACACCAATACCAACACCGCCTACACCAACACCAACACCACCAATACCAACACCGTCTACACCAACACCACCAACACCAATACCACTTATGCTGACATCAACACCACCAACACCAATACCACTTATGCTGACATCAACACCACCAACACCACCTTCGCCAACACCAACACCGCCTACACCGACACCGCCTACACCGACACCGCCTACACCGACACCGCCTACACCGACACCGACACCACAACCTCTCCTAGCGGAAAGGGCGAGGTCAACCTGCATACGTATGAACAAATCGCTCTGGGTTTGTGTTGAATATCCCGAGAAGAAGAGTTTCCATCCTATCCCCTCGCGCTCGAAAGGTCGGTGAAAACACGTGAACACTGAAAGATGTTGTGCATATTGCGCAGTTGTGCCGTGCGCCTATAGATACTTAGCTTGACTTCCTTCCCTCTCCAGCAACCCCCCCCCCTCCTCTCTCTCCCTGACTTGTCTCTGCCCCCCCCCTCTATCTTTGTATTTCTTTCTATCTATCTATCTATCTATCTTTCTATCTATCTATCTATCTATCTATTTATCTATTCATCCATCTATCTATCTATCTATTTATCTATTCATCCATCTATCTATCTATCTATCCATCTATCTCGCTCTCCCCCCCTTTCTCTCTGGCCATGTTACTCCCTCTCTATATGTATCCCTTTGCCTATACGCATACATATCCTTTACATATGTTGTGATGCTTGTTTTCATTTTTTGCCTCGACAGGGGGAGAGGCACGACCCAAACGCAGCCACCGACTCTGCCACCTCAGGGTTTGGTGGTGGCAACGGTAGCGGTGCCGGCGCCAGGACGGGGGGGGCGGGGTCTGGAGAGGGGCTGGCCTTCATCCTCACCGACAAAAACGCTCTACTCAGGCTAAGGGAAAGAGACACGTCTTCGAAGCTGGAGCTGCTCTACAGGAAGAACCTGTACCCCATGGCGATATCGCTGGCCTACGCTAGCGACCACGACGTCTCAGAGATACTAGGGATATACCGTGAGTGGTGTGTTGACGCTTGAAGCAGCATGTGGGGCAAGCCAGGGGGGGGGCACTGGGGGCGAGACGAGGGAGGCGAGTTGTGGATGACGTAGTGAGTTGTGGTGGTGTTTTGAGGTAAGGTTTGGTGTATGGTGGTGTCGTTTGCTTGGACCGTATAGTCGTGGTCAACTCAAGGTTTGGCACACGCCACGTAGCCACGGCCAACCCCCCCTTCCATCCCTTCCGCCACGAAGGGTAGGCTGAGCAGGTTTTTCGGCTATATGGCTGGCGGACTAAACGAACTTGACCCCAACTCCACCTCTGGCCTTCATCCAATCAGACACCCACTACTTGACCAATGAGACATCAGTGTTTGCGTCTCCGAACACGTGGTAGGCTCTGCTCGTCGTTTTTGAAACCGTAATCATATTCCAACAAGCTCTTCAGATGAAATATCATCATTTTGGGCGTTACCCGATCAGACACCACTACTATGAATGCTTGAGCAATCAAACACGATTGTTTGAGCCCTTGAATTCAAGGGTAAACTCTCACACCCTCCCTCCCCCCGCCGACACCGCCTTTGGTAAGCATACGTGTGCTAAATGTAACATCAGTAGTCTGGCCTGCAAATAAATAGTACCTGGTATGCTATTTCACCCCCCCCCCGCTACCCACTGGGTTGGCGTCGGTTGGCAACGACACTGAAAAACATGCCGCTCACTACGTGAGCTAGACAACCAGGGTACCGTTTTTTGTTTTTGTTTTTTGGCGGTCACCGACAGCTGGTTGTCTAGTTAGATCATTTGTGCGAGGTAAAGAACCTTT
>JBBMHQ010116634.1:2442-20732 GCA_037834295.1 Postelsia palmaeformis
CCCCCCCCCCCCCCCCCCCCCCCCCCCCCCCCCCCCCCCCCCCCCCCCCCCCCCCCCTCGCCGACGCACATTTTTTCGGCTCCACTGTTTGTCCTACCAACACCTTTGTGTGGGTGCCGTAATGTCTATTTTTGCAGCAGACACGTGCAACGGCAACAAGAAGGAGTAACATTGTTCGGCCAGGACTGTTTCGAAGAACTACTCAACGCCGTTTTTTTCAAGCATAATTTTTCGGGATGCACGCAGCGCATAGGGTCACATGGCTCGTCGGGTTGGCCTTACTATTTTCCCCTCAAACACGTTTTTCTTTGCGGAGTATGAGCGATCTTCTTGAGTGAGAAACGTCCAGGAAAAATCCTGTTGCGCCCTTGCTATCGCACGTATCTACACAACAACACTGTCTACTGTACGTACCTTGCATATACAGACGCACGAACAAGAACCAGCCTAGTAAGAAAACCAGGTTCGTTGATTTGAAGAGGCTAGGCCGCTAAGGAATTTGAATAATATAGGAATCGTGTTTGGCGGTGAGCCCTGCACTGAACTCTAGCGGGTACGTCACGGGCGCCCGGGGGAAAAAATGTGGACCGTCACAGAATTTGTTTTCGCTAGACAGGGGGGGGGCGTTGCTAGAACTAGGTGAAACAAATGGAAATCGATGCCTGGTACATATATTGTCCCTTCTCTTATTTCATCATGTATGTGATCACAACGGTTACAATGGTTTTTCATTCCAGCCCCTCGGGATGTGGGGTGTCGTTTTCTCCTTTTCACGGACGCCCCTGGGTACATGGCATATAACAAGATTAGCCTACGGTCAAGGTCTGGGCTCAAGGTTGTTAAAGTTGCTTAAGGTTGCTTAAAGTTGCTGTCACAGCACGATTTCCAGCCTTGTCCAGATTACAGTCTTTTCTTTCGCCGGCGGACCCATGCTGTATTTATAGCAGACTGCTGTGTCTCTGTTTATGTTGTCCTGTATCGGCTCCGACCAAAGCTATTAATGTTATAACAGTATACGCACGTACAAACAGGGGGGCACAATCAATCCCAGAAGATAGATGACGCCGTAGAGAGGGAGGGATGGGAATAAGTTCAACGTTACGTGGCACTACAATGTGGTGGGCACATTGCCGTCGACGTAGCGGACGTAGCGGCTGTTGGTACTGAAAATGCCCGGAGCATTCTGTTGCGGCATACCTGGTACCGTTTGGCATTGGCATCATCAGCGTCCAAACGAGGATTATTCTACTCCCAGCCAAAGTGGGACAAATTGGTGATTGATTGATTGGTTGGTTGGTTGGTTGGTTGATTAGTTGATCGATTGATCGGTAATTTGGTGGATTAATTGATTGATGTATGTTTCGGTCGATTGATTGATTGGTCGATTGATTGTGACTGATTGCATGCCTGGTCGGTTGATTGATTGGTTGAGTTGACTGATTGATAGATGGATTGATCCATTCATCCATTGATGATTAATTGATTGGATGATTCGGTTGAATGACTGGCCGATTGTTTGGTTAATTGATTGATTGATTGATTGATTGATTGATTGATTGGTTGACTCTGATTGATTGTGGTTCTGCTTCTTTCCCAGTACGTCAAAAGATGGAGAGGTTACGAGCGTGTTTAATGCACGGAGGGCAGAGCTTACTACCGCTTAGCTACTGTACACTATTGTTTGCTGGGTGTCGCCGGCCCTCGATGAGCTATTATAGCCCACCCTTTATTTCGTCAGCATGGCGTGGGACCAGTGTGCCAAACCAAGTAGAAGCGCAGGGTGCAACTACATATTATTTCGTCCGTGTGTTGACTAATAACAAGATACATACCAATAAGAACCGTAGTAGTAGTAGCTAGTACACGGAGTACGAGTACGATGAATATATATATATATATATCCCGAAAGATCTGCAGTTGATTGGATGACCAATCACAATACAGTACCTTCCAGGTACTTTTTTTCCTTTTTGACACAACGAGGTTTCTTCGTCGGTGATGGCATTGATTGCGTTGAAATCGATTGAAGCTTACTCACGCTGCGCATTGTAGGATGACAAAAAAAACGCATTTTTACTTTCCTAACAACAGATAACGACGCATACAACAATCAAACGGAGGAGGAAAAGAGCCCTCCTTGGACAGTAGTAGTAGACCATCGATTCCCAAGATTGAAATATTTCAAGGCAAGCCTACACATTTTCTGCTATCTATCTTCCTGCCGGGTTCGCTGCACGATCTACAGTAGTATCAAATGATACAAACTCGAGTCTCCATGTCGGCAATCATAGTGTCACTAATATTAATAGTAGCACATATTATCATGTTTCGCGGATTGGATCGGTACTACGGTACAGGTAGACCCTGCACAACTAATTACCAACCTCTCACAACGGCAGCAGCAGCAGGTGAGGTGCTACTAGATGATCTGTAGATGATCTGTAGATGGTATATAGATGATCTACAGTAGAAGATGATCATTATCTGTCTGAGGTTCGAACATATACTGTAGTACAACAAACTCGTACTTCGGTAAACAATTAGATAGATGACCGACGTAAATCCAGACACGCTACGTGTATGCTTACTTGCTTGCATTGGAATACGTCCGTACTCTAGTATTATATGTTTCTATGCATGTAGCTGTGAGTTCGATTGGTTGATTGCCAGGTACCTGGTAGTCGATACCGCAGGTGGTGAGCTTTCCAAGCTGCATGATACCACGGTCGGTCGAGCGCGCTCTCCTCACTGGTGTGGGTCGGTGGCTCCTTCCCGTGGGTACTGCACGACACTGCGGTAGGAACTGCTGTACACATGATGTATGGAGTGCCAGAGGATCAACAGACAACAGATTGCACATAGACAAACCAGGTACGGGTAGCTATGAGTATTATTATTCCCCCCGGCAGATACTGTACTGTGTGTACTGCTGTGTGAGCACTAAGATGGGTAATCCCGATCGAAAATGTGTGTGTGATCTGGCGAATGGCGACGAACTGCCAAATAAAGTATGATCCCCTTCGTGACCTTCATTGCGGCGGAATAAATTATCCATTGGACCAGGTGTACATTAACGGAGTATAATTGCGGCGTAATACCAGTGAAACCGTAAAACCCCCTTATCCTGTCTGTCGTGTATTCGTACAAGCAGCCTGTACCGCAAACGCGCCTGTATCTGTATTATGCGTAGCTGAGATCAGATACAAGTAGTACGTAGAGCAGGGCAACAATGCAATTACCATGGTATGCAATATCTGTACGTAGCACAGCAGAGCAGCAACACCATGATATAGCGATCCTTTCGGGAGCCTCCGTGATGATATGATCATGGCATGCTCTCGCTCTCAGTGTCCTGCGACTACGAGCGTTTACGTACAGCAAAATCCGGGTGTCTCGGGGTGAAGAGGTGCGTGATGGCGTGATGACTGCGTGTGGCTGTGATATATATACGAGCTGCTACGATGCTGCTCTGCTGCTGCAAGAGGCCTAATAACTTTTGCCAAAGCTCGCTGTGTCGTGATTTTATTTGTAGGCCAGCGACAGAAATACCTGCTGCTGTACTCAATCGTGCGTGTGTTGTTGTCCGGCTGATCCGGGAATAAACCCTCAGCTAGTTGATATTATGTTGATGGCTGTTGTTATACTGCTGTTGTTTCCTGTTCCAAAAGAGTATCTGACACAGGTACCGCATCTGATATGACACTCGCCCCACTCGTGCGACGCGGAAAAAAAAAAGAAAAAAAGTTACCAGGTATCTTTTTTACGAAGCAATTCGTACGTACTGCAATCGTCCTCAAAAACACGTTTACTTTGAGTATGCGAAGATCGCAAACACACCGACTCCTCCTCGCGACTCGAGACAGACACTACTGAGTTACTCGGGTCGTGTTCATTTTGTCCGAAGTTACCCGCTGACGCAGAAGTATACATCGCCGACCTTATTTATCCTAATTCAGATTGAAACGCACAACCAGCAAGGCGAGGTGCTGCTTCAACGCTTGCAAGCTGAAGCTCTATCATGCCGTGCTTTAGGGATGAACTCGCCGGCGGTACAGTAGGCGGCGTGATAGGGATGTCCATCGTGTATCCTCTCGACACCGTCAAGTTGAGGTATGAGGGTATGATGCATAAATCATTGCGCCTACTGCTACTACCCTTCGATAGGTATGGATTACAGCACGGTTCGTGGTAAAACCCTTTAATCTTCTTCCACTACTAATACGACGAGTACTACTCAGGACTACAGTAGAGAACTTCCTCCATGGAATTTTCAATAAAAATATCCCATCTTACTTGCATGGAAGGAGCGACGCCGTGACGACACTACTACGAGTACAGGGCTCTTTTAACAGTTGCCTCTTCTGTCATAATGCTGCTGTGGCTGCGTGATACTCTTGGATCGAAAGGTATTCTTCAGAGAGAAGCTCTCGCTTCGAGTGCTTTCCTCGATGCAGCCCCCCCTGCACCCGTACAAATTGTCGTGTATGCTATGCACTTTGTGTAGTTTTTGATGCTGCCGCCGTGCTCTCGCGTGTTTACCCTTTTATCATGCCGGTACGTACCAGGTACGTACCAGTAGTCTATATTATACCTGTCACATAATCCTGATCACCTCGGGCATAGGTATGACGACCTATCTATTTATATGCCAGGTATCTATCTACCGTATATATTAATATTTCAGCAGTATTAAATAGTAGTAAGTAGATCATCTAAATTATAACAGCCTACTGTCTTTGTCAGAGGCGCAGGACAGGACCTGCATATAGAGTACATGTCCAACACAGGAAACGTGTTCTACGGTATTAACAGATCATGCAGAAGATTGTACGGGGGGTCCCGCCCGGCAACAGGAGCTAGTTGATACAGATGATACAGATCATACAGATCGTACAAGATCGGGACTTGGTTATATACCTGCCTTGAGATATCCAGATCATGACGTGGGAATAATCTATAGATTATATATCTGTAGACCACATATCTGTCCGCCGTGTGCAAACTTGTCATTACTTTGGTCGATATTAAACCTTTAAGTACCGCAGACCCGTTTTTGGGACAAATCAGCCAAATTTTAAGTAGTTTGTCCCCAAAAGTAATCTGAAGAGACTGCGCTCCTAAAGGAGTCAACATCCCCAAAATGTACCTATAACAATACCAATTAATCTGGATGACGCGCAGACTCTTCCGAGCGATCAACATTGTCACGTCTTGCCTTTTGCGTCATCATGAACAATACTACCATAACAGGATGCAGAGTGGCCGGTCGAGGTACTCGGGCATGACGCACGTGCTCACATCCATGGCCAAAAACGAAGGGGTGAGTGCCACTCACTGCAGCAGCGGCCACTTTAGATGCCTTCCTTCGTGTCATGTGCTGCTTTTCGTCTTACTTGTTTTCCCTCCCATCCACCGGACGGGGTGTTCACTTGAGATTGCCTTGTTTCGTTGGAGGTTGTGGGAGATTCTTTATGGTGTTTGAAGGAATAAAACCGACAGCTCACCCTGCCGCTTTTTTTCCGACCGCGCTCCGAGGACGAAAACGTGAATAAATAAGTTTCCTCACGTTATTTTTTAGTTGCCTTAGAGCCTGCGTATGTACCAGGTAGTATTGTCGGAGATTACCCCCCCCCCAGAATTTCCAGAATTTATGGTCCTTCTTTGCGCAAATTTTCAATATCCTTCAGTTTTCCCTATATCTAGTTTAGCAAATATCTGAAAGTTGTTTTCTTGACATTTTTCTCTCTTTTTGATTTCACAAATCGCGACAGAACGCCTCTGTCTCTTAAAACAATTTGCCGAAAATTCCAACTTTTGGTAATTCTTGGAAAAAAAGTTGTCCGATCATATTGAAAGAACGAGGCTCATGACCTGAAAGAACGAGGCTCATGATCTGAAAGAACGAGGCTCATGACCTGAAATAATAATGCATGTGTCGAGGCTGTCTCTGTGAAGAGAGATTGCAGAGGTGGCACCGAAATGTCTGTGAAGAACACTTGCAAGAAAAATAAAAGAGATGGTTTAAAATTGGCGCTTAAGTGGCCATTATGGAAATAATCCTAATCTCAGAGATAAGGAGGAGAATAGGGAAGGAGAGGAGGAGGAAGGATAAGGAGAAAGAGGAGGAGGAGTAGGAGTGATGGAGGCAGGTCTGACCTTCATCTGATCATCCGGTGCAATCATGGAACAATATCCACTCTACGGGCAGTTCAAGATGGCCTCTGACATTCATTTTCAAGTTGAGTCAATCTACTGGTTGGTGTACTAGCGGATAGTCCGTTTTGTAGCAACATTCCTATGGGAACACTCTTAAGGTAAGCTAGCTGCCTCGCTTATACGCGTGTTGTCGACGTCTCGACAGAGGTAAGCTGGACATACAATAAACTGAACTACAAGTATATAACGAAACTTGCAATCTTACCGCATGTTGTGTCTACTCGATATCGGGACTGCTGTTGTAATAAATACCCAATATGGACACAAAACCCGTATTTCCCCCCATGTTTACACACCAGGGATGTGTTTGGTTCTATTTGTTAACGTCTTAGTCCGTTGGGCTATTGATTAGAGGTTAACCAACCGCCGACCCAATCTAAGCCTTACAATAATTTACTATGGTTCGGAATAGAGCTAGATGTGGAGGGATGAGATCGTTGGAAGTATAGTTTGTGACCGAAATCGTACCAGCTAAATCTTGCCCTTTACAAATTGTACAACTCAATTTGGCCATACAACTCGGAAAAAGTATATTGCGGCATTAGTTTAGGCTCTCTGGACCGGCAAAACGACCCGGCAGAAGGAAAAAATGAGCTGTTTTTCGGACGCATTTATTTGGACGCATACGTTGTGTCTCCGACGGCCCCTATCAATGACCGGGAGCGGCTCTGGCAGCCCTCCGGGGGAAACTCTCTTAGGGTCCTCTTGGGGACCCCTCCAGGGTGTGACGCACGTCTCCGAGCTGCGCGCAACATGCGCCTCCTTCCTAGCGAGAACCTTGCTCATGCTGCGCATTGTGGCGGATGGCAAACACAATCGAAACAATGCTTATGGGGAGTTATCTTCAAGGTCATGCTATTAATAACTCATCGTCGGGGGCTATAGCCAATATGATAAGAGCAACACTAATGCAGCACCTGCCTTTTCTGTATGTATTTCCATGTTTGCAGGTGATGTCCTTCTACCGGGGTCTGCTGTCTCCCGTCCTTGGCTACGGAACGATGTTCGCGATATCTTTCTCCGCCTACGGCCATGCCGGCCGTTTCCTCCTTCGGCGAGTGAATATTGATGATATGTATATATCTTGATGTTATATCCTGATTATATATGATGATGTTATTATAGTCTTGGTTTGATATCTCGATGTTGCATCATGGCGTTCTATCTTGATGTTATATCTTGATTTTACAGCTTGATGCTATATATATCTTGATGTTGTATCTTGATATTATCTTGCGTTGATGGTATACGTCGATGTTATACCTTGATTTTATGTCGTCTCCCGCATGAAAACAAAACACACTGATAATATAATTAACTGCTCAAGTAACGAATCCAATATTTTCACCGACCTGTACCCTCTTAGTATGTGTTCGACTTGAGGTATACCAAGATTAATCTCCAAGGGTAAAGTTTTATGTTCACGGTCAGACAGGAAATATTTTAGAAAAAACTACCTTTCGATCCGGTGATTTCCGGGCGCCAAATTTTCGAGCACACCATTGGCCGAGAGGGTTTCCTCGCCAGCCCCCGCCCAATGGGAAAGCGGCAGACACGCGGCGAGTTTTCCCTTCAGGTAGTGTCGTGGTTGGACCACATAGTAAGGTGTGTGGCTGGAAAACCTGGATAGACCCCACCGAGGAGGATAGGAAGATTGGGTGTCCTTCTCACACCCCGCGGGCAGGCCGGGCGTTTTCTTGTACACGAATCGGACAGATCACGATGTATCTTCAGATCATTTATAGATCATGCATGGACCGGTCGCGTTCTATCTACAACAGTAGTAGGTAATCTATGGTTCGGTCACGATCTTCGGCAGATCATTTATGAATAGATCGTGATCTTCAGCGAATCTTCTGATGGGCATATCACGACCTTCAGCGGATCTTCTGATGGGCATATCACGATCTACTGTAGATATGTATTGTATGCACATATCACAATTTACCGTAGGCAAATGTATGCGGTATGGACAGATCATGATGTAGATAATCTATGCACAGATTTCAATCTACATTACGTAATATTTGGACCTATCTTATTCTACGTAGAGTATCCAAGGGCGGGTCATGATCTAGATACTCTATGGACATATCGTGATCTAGGGAGGTAACCTATGGACATATCACAATCTTCGTAGATAATATAAGGACAGGTCATTTATCTAGATACTCGATGGATATCTCGTGATCTAGATAATCTATGGCCATATCTACTATGGACAGATCGTGGTCTAGATAATCTATGGACATATCTATAGACAATATATGGACAGATTGTGATCTAGATACTCTATGGACGGATCATGATCCAAGCACATATCAACATACTATCCTACCGTATATGTCCATGTGCTTGCCGTCCATGAGATGTTGGGCCACCCTCGCCTCATCATGCATACCCCGGTCGGCAGAAATGTGCGCAAGCGCCGGTGCATTCCTCGGTACCAACCCGCCAACACGTCGCTTGTTTGCGATGTGTCTCAGGCGAAAAAGGGCGGATGAGAGCAGTCCGCTGTCTCTCTCAGAGATGGGTGTTGCCGGAGCCTGGGCGGGGGTAATGAATGCACCGGTGCGGCAGGTTTTTGAGAGGGTCAAGGGAGTCATGCAGGTACATCATAAAAAGGGCTGGGATACTACTGTATGTAGCGATACCCATCTGACATTGGTGCAGCAACCTTTGATACCGATGTCTCCTGATCAGCTGCCGCGTAATGGACCCTCTAGTTATGCTCGTTTTTTCTGAAGGTGCACACCTTGCTTGCTCTGCTTGGGGTTTTCTCTGTGTCTTCTTAGCTTCGTATTAGTAGTTGTTTATCTACTTATATATAGGTAGTTTTTTGCTGTCGTATTTAATATGTTTAATGTTCTATTTGATACTCGTTTTATTCTGATCTTCATGTGTTCGTAGCGTACCTTCTTCTCTTCTCATATTTTTATCTCCTTATCTTTACATGTTCTTAGGTTATTTTAATTTCATCTTTTGTCTTCTTCCGATATTTTTTTACTCTTATGTCATTATCTATTTACGTCTTCATATCTTCGTATTTTCTAGTATTATTCCATTAATATCTTAATATCTTATGATCATATTATATGTTATCTTCTTATGTTTCTATGCTCTTATTTTTCTATATTCTTATGTTTTGATGTTTTGATGTCTTCATGTTCTTATTATATTACATGATTATGTTCGTAAGTTTTTATGTTCATGTGATCATTTTTTTGCCTTCGGGTCTTCCTCAATTTACGAATAATCTTTTTGCCCTCGTATCTTGTTTTATGGTCTTATTCTGTGGACTGTGAGGTACGACAAGGGAAGGATGGGAAGTCACCGTACTCGTGGAGTGGAGCCTGCGCTGTCGACCTTGTGCGAAGGTGAGAAGTCAATATTTAATCTGAAATATAAGTGCTTGGACACCAGCATGTCCGGTAATGTAAGAAAGCGTTTTCGTAGGCCTATTTATATCGAAACCCTCTTTACATTCCCGGGCAGAGTGGTACATATTGAGACATGAATATCTATCTATGCAATACCCAAACGACTACAGCAGTACACAAACCGATGGGTTTGATTGCCTACTGATTGAGCACTATTATTGTCATGTTTGTTTGCGATCCGACAATGTCAATACGACGGTGGTTGGTTGGTGCAGTATCATCTTCGGTGTCGATGACACTCCGACCATTCCAACAAAAAACACACTCTTAAAATGAAACCGCCCTTTAAGCGAACAAGGGAACTACTCTTGAAGTGAAACCACCCTTGCAAAGTGACTGATAAAATCACTCTAAGAGCAAAACCACTGTTAATGCGAAGCTAATAAAAAAACTCATACGTGCAGTAGGTTCTTAGTCGAGCCGAACTCCATTTTATACCTACTTTTGAGCTCAGCAGTTTTTTTTTTCGGTTCCCCTCGGTGCTTTTGTTTCTTTTTATTGTGGGAATGCTCATAAGTGATAAACGTGGAAGCTACTGCAATCCAATACATTACTGTAGAGAGTCCAATAGCTTATTCTCTGTTTCAGTTCCCCTCGGCTTTTTTCTCTTTTCGGGGAATGTCTCTGGGTGATCAACGTTGAATACACTGTAGTCCAGTACACTACTGTAGTAGTACAATAGTCTAGTAGTGCTGTAGAGGGTCCAATATATGTTTACTATGTCTCGGTTACCCTTCGTGTTCTTCTTTCCTAGGGGAATGTTTCTGATATTTATGAGTGATGAACGTAGAAGCTACTGTAACACTAATACAATAGGCTACTATATAGGGCATTAGTCCACTGTCAAGAATCCAATATATTTCTGCTTTGTTTTGTTTTCACGTGGTGTTCTTTTTTCCTAGTTCTTTTTTTCATGAGTGATCAACGTTGAAGGTCATGCTGCACGTTGTTGAGGATAGCAAACGTAGTAAACAATTTGAAGATTGACAGATCTAAAGCACCTCCGAAGTTTGAAGTCATTGAATTCTGCTATAAGGACTACTCCGGCCTCAGTAATCGATCGATATTTAACTCTATTTCACCCCTACAGCTCAGTAGGTAGTACCCTCACATTTGACGTTGTCGGCAGGACACGCGTGGCCTATGGCCGCAAACAGTACCGACGCCCCACATATCCCGCCGTTCAGAGGGGGGGGGGTACTATAAGGATTACCATGGATGGGATATCTATGTAGTCGATCTATATTTTATTCCTACAGTTGAGTAGGTTATACCATCACGGTTTCCTATGCCTGGATGCTAGGATAATGATCGGAATAAGAGCCGCACCTTGTAATCTGGAAAATTAAATATTAATTATACTATGACGGGGGACCATATTAAATAGAACCAATGCTACACACAAAAAGCTTTACATTTACTTTTTTTTACCTACATAAATTGGTCCTATTTACTATGACCCCCTGTAGTATTATTCACAGATATATTGACTGCTGATGGACTTGCACCTTCTATCTTTTCTTCTCTGAAGTCAGCTGGGAATTAAAGTTATTGTTAGTGATCAATGTTGAACATCATGCTGCATATTGTCGGGTAGCAAAATAAATAATAACAATGCTAATTTTCAATGAGCTCCGCACTACAGTGGATGATCTTACTAATAATATCAACCCTATTACCTGCCTCTGTCTTCGCGGCTCAACCAACTGAACCTGTCGTCAACTCTGTGAATGCCTCTCTCCCCCATCCCCTACCTTTAACGATTCAGTACTTCTCCATAAACCCCAGATCTCCTCCCTTCAATCTTCCACATTTATTTATAGGTTATCGACTGATTCTTCGTGGGGTCGCACCGTCTTTTTCACATATTCTCAAACGTCGGCCTCCCTTGACTTTTACTCGGGCTTGTTCCTCCCTTGCGAAACTCCATACTGCATATCATAATACGCAAATATACGCAAAATACGATCAGCAAACAGAAATCTAAACTTGACAAAAAAAAGAAGGTGCTAAGGAGCAGCCCGAGATTTACCCGAAAATAGAGAGTTAGTTGTTATTGATAGTAAAACGACTATTAGTAAGTATCGATAGTACACGCCTTGCCGAGGTCAGAACGAGAAACAAGATCAGAAGAGTGATATTTCTTGTCGTTTCTTCGTGACGCGTGATCTTAGTGACATTTGTATGTAAATGTTCTTGTTCGAACGTGGCTTTGCAGCAGTATACCTCCCCCCCCCTCGCTGGCTGGGACTACAATAAACGTGACGTGTCGTTGTTTTCGTCTTAAAGTACCCCTGCACACACTAGCACACTGAGGTGCTCAGCGGTATTCCATTAGTATGTATCGGGTAGCTAGTTCCTCAGATGCAGAGGAGATTCCGTTGAACAGACAAATTCGGGTGGTTTCGAACCATTATAGGTTGGGTTGAGTTTCTTGTATTTGATAGGCTGTTTCCAGTATGACTGTAACAGCAATCCGTACGAACGAAAACATTGCTCCTAAGGGGAAAAACATGCCAAACATACGCTTCAAACCCAAGTGAATATCGGGTGGAGTAACTTGCCCGCTTTGTTGGTTATCAAACAGAGCAACTTATGATTCACTCAAGCACACCAATCAGCTCTCTTCGTCATGCCCGTCGGTTTCAAAAATGTTCACAACCCAAAGCCCAGGTTCGATTTCGCAGACACCCTTATATCGTAACGCGCGCCTTCCCTCTCCAGTAGTACTACTGTAGAATGACTCTGGTACAGCTACAAGATCGTACAACGCCGTTACTGTCATTATATGGGCATTCATTCACAGGTTAACCCGTATATCGAGCTGCACTAACTGCTGTACCAAACAAAAATAAGAGATCCGCTCGATCGAACCGTAACACCATACCAGGTACCTGGCATGAATAAGATCGATTCGAGTACTACAGGCGGAATACGGCGATACAGACGCATTTGAAAGTGGTTCAGTATGCATTTGCGGGGGGGGGGAGGCATGGTCATCAAAAATTCCCGGGGCGGTCAGGGGATGCCTCGATAGCATCCTTGGACTTTCACTCTTCAACGCTGCAATTTGAGTTGGTTTTGTCTCCGAAATGACAGTGCGCTCCTGAAGAGGGTCCCTTCAGAGCCCCGCCGGTCAGAAAATGTTGCCCAATCGGATAAATCCGATAGATCATGTACATATCCTTCCCAGCTCATAAGCTAGATCCTTCAGTGAAGACATATAATGTATTCCTGATCTGTATGATCTGTATGACCTAGCTCATGTTATCGAGTGGGAGGCGTATAGCCTGCATGGTGTATACGTAGGACGTGCTTCGTGGCTTAAACCTGTCCGATGCAGCTCCTACATCAGGTTAGGATCTACTAGATGATCTAGATAATCTATCTGAACATGACCTATATGTCTGGCGTACAGTGCACAACAACTCATCTCGGCAGGTAGGGATGATCTAGATGATATGTCTGATTTGTAGATCATCTATCTGTAGAGGATCTGTCTGTCCGACGTGTGCCATGATGGGCCCCGAACATGCGGCTGTTACACATCGGCTAGCTGCTTTTTAATTTCGTTTTCTTGTTGCGGTGTGTTTGGTGCCTGTCTCGCAGGGAGGGTCTTGTGATGGGCCTTTTTCGTGGAATGGGGGCGACGGCGCTCAGGGAGCCCGTTCAGTTCGCCATTTACTACCCTTCGGTGAGCATTCGAACGAGTCGGCGGCTTCTCAATGGTCGTACAATATACCAGGTGATACGACAACACCTGATATCTCCAAAGTGCATTCAATCCGTGAGTTTTTCTCGACGAAACGATCGTCATACATACACATGAAAACACCTGATGATGATGACGATTTCAGCATCGCCGACGCACGAGACACACACCAGCCCGCTGAGACAGGAGGTAATCTGTGATTCCAAACTACAACGTGATGGAGCGCTGTGAGGCACACTCGCAGCATGATGATGAAACCCCGGTCTACAGCTAATAGTTTTTTTTCTTATATATATCATGTACCAGGTACACTTATTATGTATGCACAGCCCCACCAAGAACAGCTTATACCGCCCCTCAACAAGGAATAACAGGTGCTGAAGTGTATATATATCCTTCGCCTTGTAGATGAAAACTACAGTAGATAAACGTCTTGAATTAGTTAAACTACAACATTTGTTTTCGTTTTATCGCAGAGTTATTATACCTGGTGTACATCGTGGCCCGTTTGATGCGTTAACATATTCAACATCTTCATGGCTCTCGCCCTCTCGTCCCTCCACCACCAGCAATATCCCGGGACGGCAGATACATAATATATTACCTGGTATTATTTATTTTGCCATCCGACAATGTGCAGCATATCCTCAACATTGATCACTCATATATTTCCCGAATATATTGTGACTCGCGATCTGCCGAATGAGTAAAAGCTTCAACAGTTTCTCGGCCCCTCGCCTCTCTCCCTCCCCCTACCCCCACCCCCTCTCGGCAATCAGTACGAGATGGCCAAGGACAGGCTGGCCAAGGTCAATAGCTGGGCAGGGCTCACCACCCCCGAGGCGGCGCAGCAGATGATAGCGGGGGGAATCGCGGGTTGCGCCATCTGGCTTCCGCCAGTGTACTGCCTTGATGTCATCAAGACAAGGATGCAGACGGCGGAGCCGGGGGCATACAGCGGCATGGGGGACTGCGCAGCGAAAACGTGGAGGTGGGTATCTGGTGGGTATCTGGTGGGTGTCTGGTGGGTATCTGGTGGGTATCTGGTGGGTATCTGGTGGGTATCTGGTGGGTATCTGGTGGGTATCTGGTGGGTATCTGGTGTGGATCTGGTGGGTATCTGGTGTGGATCTGGTGGGTATCTGGGGGGTATCTGGGGATGTCTGCGGGGTATCTGGGGACGATTAGGGGTACCTAGCGGGTATATTGTGGGGATGCTCGAGGGTATCTGCGAGGGTATCTGAGGATGATTTAGGAGTATCTGGGGGTGTTTGGGGATATGTTTGGGGGTTCCGAAGAGACATTGAGGGATGCTTGGGGGTGTTTGGGGATGTTTGGGGTTTCTAAGACGTATTGAGGGATGCTCGGGGAGTATCTGGGGGTGTTTATGGATGTGTGGGGGGGATTCGGGGATGCACCTGTGTTGCACTCCCCACGAAAAAACACTGATCTTGCCAAAAGTTCTGACAACATAGACATTGGAAGTACGTCTGCCGCCACTTTTCTTACGAGGATTTTTTGTTTTTCTGCTCTACAGTAGCTCCGAACGTTTCCATCGAGCCACATTTGGCAGACCGGATATGAGCTTCTTCGTGAACTCCCGTGAATGTGCCAAAGCGACAGCACTTTTCGTGCCCTCCTTCGCAGCGGACCTCGTCGCTGAAGTTTGAAAATATTAGTTCCAGGCGCTTGAATTTTCGGTTTCTTGTACTGTAGCCAATTTGTTTTTTTCTGTTGTAGAACGAGCATGAGGAACTCAGAAGCTTTTTTCTGCTGCAGAACGAGCAGGAGGAACTCAGGAGATTTTCTGTCGTAGAACGAGCAGGAGGAACTCAGAAGTTGTTACGAGTACGTTCCTCTTTCTCATCCTACATAGCAGAATGAAACAAATTAGCTACCTGTACAGTACAAGAAAACGAAAAATCAAGCGTCTGGAACCACATTTTCAAACTTCAGCGAAGAGGTCCGCCCCGAAGGAGGGCACGAAAAGTGCTGTCGCTTTGGCACATTCACGGGAGTGTACGAAGGAGCCCATACCCGGTCTGCCAAATTTTGGCTCGATGGAAACGTTCGGAGCTGGAGCAGAAAAACGATATGTCCTCGGAAACAAGATGGCGGCAGACGTGCTTCCATTGGCTTTGTTGTCGGGACTTTTGTGTGTACTTTTAGGGCAGCGCAACACAGATCAGACAGGTGGAGGATTGAGGGTGTTTGGGGGGTATCTGGGGGATGCTCAGAATATATTTGCGGGGTATTAAGGTTGCGCCTACTAATAATCTGGCAGGCGTCTGGGAGTGCTTGAGAGGTATATGGGGTGTCTGGGGGTGTCTGGGGGGTGTTTGAGGGGTATATGGGAGGTGTATGGGAGTTGTCTAGGGTATTGTTTGAGTGGTATCTATGATGTATCTATACTGTATGTCGGGACTGTTAAAGGGGTGTTGGGGATTATCTTAGGGGCAACCAGGGGGGTATCTGGGAGGTATCGAGGGGCGTCAGAGGTATTTCGGAGACATGGGGGTATCTGGAGGGCATCTACGGAGTTTGTGGGTTTATCTGGGAGGTGTTTGGGGGGGGTACTTCGGCGAACACGTCGACGTAGGTGTGTTTGTGAGGTATTTGGCGGTGTGCGGGGGTTATGCGGGGAGATCGAGGGTATCCAGGACCTATTTGGTACGTATTTGGGGCGCACTTGGGAGGCATTTGGGCGTCAGGAAGTATCTGGCGAGTATCTAGCGAGTCTTTGGGGGCTTCTCGAAGGTACATAAGGAGTGTCTGAGAGGTATTTGGGGCGACTGCGTAGCGAAAACATGGAGGCGTGGATGTGGCCGCGCTCCCATCGAAAACAACAAAACAGACATACCCGTATCAGGCACTGGTACTGTATACCTGATATTGATACATATTTCGTACTGTTTTTACTCGGCCCACTTACGCCGACCAAGTCGGGGGGGGTAGCAAAGGCGTGTCATCCATATAAAAATACCTGAAAATAGATATGGGATTTAAATCTAGATGTTGTCGATCCAAAAGCCATATACTTAGTCTTCCATCAGTTCGGGGTACATGCATCTGCCCCAAGGGCGAGATAAAAGTTGATGCACGCCCACACCAACTATTCCCAAGGTATCCTGCAAACTACAAAAAACAAATGGTTTTGGCCAACATTCTACTTTATTTAGGAAACCTTACTTCAGATCTATGCCGAGTTCTATGACAGAGGACCATAGTAAAGAGGAGCAAATATTATTTGTGAAAATACGGGTGTGTTACTTTTTTGTGTGTACCGTCGGCCCTATTTACTATGGTATGTGCCCCGTAATAGGACAGCGCGATTGGACCAGAGACCGCTGCACTCCAGACTACCGCCAGTTTTATACGTGGCCCTGATTCACTGGATTGATCCCTCCGTCTCGTAATTTCTTTTGAAAAGCGTCCCTGAAAAATCTTGCGATATTCCTGGGAAAAATCCGGCAGGGCGGAAGGCACAAGAGCCTTTTTTCGTGGACTGTGGCCGTCCATGCTTCGTGGGTTTCCATTGCACGCGCTGGTGTTCCTCGGGTACGAGACTACCATCGACTTCTTGGCCGCCCGTCCTCATTAATTGAGCAGTCCAGACACGGTCCCGTCACCGCGAAAGGTCTCGACTAAGAGTACGTGACTACCGGACCTTTTTTGTGAGAAGTCAGCAAAGAGGATGTGTGCTGTAGTATATAGCTGCGGGAGATGTCTTCTAAAAGTCAAAGTAAGTGGCGCTCCCTCCCATCTGAGGGAAATCAAGGATTTTTGCACAAACCGGATATATCATTATGTACTACAGTGCGTACACGGTAGAAGATCGTCATCTCCGGTAGACCGAAGCTCGCAGATCCCTTCTGCTGTGTTTGTCGTTCAAGGATTGTTGTGCAACAGCCTTCCTTAGAAAATAGATTCGAGAGAGACTACTGGTACCATAGGCTTCTTGGGAAGCCCGTCCGAAGCTGTGGAGTCCAGATACAGTCATCCGTCGTATCACACTCCCTATACGGGGATTATTTTCGGTATTATTTCTTGTTGACGGGGGGAGTGGTGCAACACCGTGCTCATCCGTCTATAATGGGAATAACCTCAGCAAGACCTTACCAAACGCCATCGCGCGTGTGTTTTGTTCAGCACGGTCTCTGCTTTTTTTGTGGAAGACCGGTCTGGAAAAAAACTCGGCAAGGGCTTGTGTGTTTCTTGCGTGTTGTACGGTACATGATCTTCATCATCAATATGGTTATGACGATAGTGATGATGGTGGTGGTCATGATGATGATGATGATGATGGGGGTGGTGGTGTCATGATGAATATTTGATTTGTGTTCTCACATCATCTCGTTTCCGTGAAAACTAGCCGGAGGTCGTAAGACAGGCCAGAAAGCCTCTCGATTGAACACCAAATTTATCGTAAAACACTGTCTGTATACGCTCGTACCGATACTACAACGGTGGCCTCCGCCTGAGATTGTTACGGTCCCTCGGAGGCAAATTCGAATACCCAGAAGGTTTCTACATTGACGCGCGGATGAAGGGGTGTACACGAACGGGTTATCTCGAGGGGGGGTTTGGTGGTTTTATGTATTTTATTTATCACTTTTACTTTTTAGCTGATCTCGCAGAAGGTGTCATCCTCAGCGATCTTCGGGGCAAGTCGCGGTCACACGTGTCGTCCCGTCTCCTCTCCGGTACGTGTTTTTTTTGTCGGGGTTCTACATGCCAGAGGTGGTTGGTGTGCTACTAGTGGTGGTGGCCTTATGCGTGCTAGGGGGGGGGTGATGGTGTACTCAATACCAGAATTTATTCATGGCCGTAGCCGTGTGGCCATAGACTCTCGCATCCCTTCAATGCCGGGACGGAGCACGTCGGCTTTCAGCGGGGGGGGGGGTTATAGTCGATATCAGGTT
>JBBMHQ010116745.1:0-20726 GCA_037834295.1 Postelsia palmaeformis
AGTCTCACATTACCTCGGTGTTGGAGGAGTAGAATGGTACCGTACCATTCGAAGGCTTGGTCATCCGAGACAACTGTTGTAGGCCGTACTAGTTAGGAACCCGGCCGGTGTAATAGGAGGGAGAGAGACGTAAAATATGGTAGTCGAGATACTTAGAGTATCGCAGGCAGCTGCGATACAGGTATCTGGCCGAGGGCAGGAACCTCTCTCTCTCCCACGACTCTGGGACCGATAGTATAATGCAATTCGAAAGATATACAATAGAGGGTAGCCTTATCCGTAGACGAAGTAACGGCCTCCGCAAACGAAGTAACGGGCAAAGCAGGGTTTATAGGTAGAGAGAATGTGGCATGTCTGTATCGGGAACTGGGATAGAGTAAGTTGGGCTGGAAGGGAAGGCCGGCTCTCAGTCCTTCCAAGCAAGGCATCGAGCGTAAGTCAGCATCTCCACGCCAGGCACGAGCAAGCACGAGGTCCTGTGACGAGCACGGGCAGACATGAGGTAGTCGCTGGCTTGTCGATTCAAGCCAGGAATGTGTGCCTTCTTCTTTTCTGCCGCCCCCCCCCCTATTTTTGCTTTTGAAGAGGGGGGGGAGGGCGCGAGCCGCTCCGCGCATCTTTTCTTCGCCTATTTTTAGATAGCACCTTATCGTCAGTCGACAATCCCTACACATCTGAACACACCGTGTCGTTTGTCTGGGACTCGCTGCATCCAGTCCTCGCAGCAAATCTCCCATGGTCACCAAAGTCGCGTCAGTTCGCCACCCACGCTCCGTTTGTGGTCCCAACGGGGCAGGAGTAGAGACGGAAAGCAAAAAAGAAGAAGGCACACATTCCTGGCTTGAATCGACAAGCCAGCGACTACCTCATGTCTGCCCGTGCTCGTCACAGGACCTCGTGCTTGCTCGTGCCTGGCGTGGAGATACTGACCTACGCTCGATGCCTTGCTTGGAAGGACTGGGAGCGAGCCTTCCCTTCCAACCTAACTTACTCTATCCCAGTTCCCGATACAGACATGCCACATTCTCTCTACCTATAAACCCTGCTTTATCCGTTACTTCGTTTGCGGAGGTCGTTACTTCGTCTACGGATAAGGCTACCCTTTTCTGTTAGAGATATTTTCCGCCTGCAGTTCGTCTCAAAATGTCGTTTTGTCGAAGAACTCCTTCCCTTCCGTTTGACTAGCCTTAGCATTGGGATAGCACTCAGACATCGGTAACGGCTTAAAGTCTCCGATCGGCACATTAACCCAGATAGCGTGATTTGCTGATAATCTCAGGCCAAATTCTATATTGCCCGTCTGCGCGAGTTTCGGCCTCGCCACCTACAGTCAGCAATGGAAGCAACTGTTTTTGATACTTTCATGACTGTTACTTCGTGATTTGGTGTCTGTATTGTCTGTGTTTTGCCCTCGGACGCGGCAGGAGCCATGGCATGGGACGGCTGCTTTCACCGAGCCGAGCGCTGTCCCAAGAAAGCTTCCATCGAGGTGTATCTTCATATGTTGCAAGTTTGTAGCGTGTATGGCAGCCATGTACAACGAGCAGCGAGCCGCTCGAAAGTGTATAATATGTATGGGGATTGCCCGGGCAGTCTCACCCTATTTCAAGGAGCCATACGTCCACCATATCATACGAGTAGTGTGAACAGGACGTGATAAACATGTGATAATGTAATCCCCTCGTCACATTTCAGTTCGCCAGATTCCAATCTGGAGCTGCTGTGGGCGTTCGGGTTCAACTCGACGGCTAGTAGAGGGGCAGTGCACTACAGCGCCAAAGGAGAAGTGATCTCCGCCGCCGGTTCTGCTGGGGTCATCACTCACCAGGTGTGGTGCTTTGCAGCAGCAGCAGCAGCAGTAGCAGCAGCTGTGCTGTAAGGGGCGATTACGATCCAGATGCTCGGTGGACGCAATGCGACTGGCGAGGGATTGCATTCGCTGTGATATAATACGGTGAACAACATGGGTCCTGTTTGCTCATTTTGGCCCCGCATTTCGAGTGGCTGTCCCCTTCGCGGTTCCCTGTTTTCACGCGTACGGCTAAAGCTGTACCGACATGCCTGAAAATGGAGTGTCCTTCCCGAAGCTTTACAGTATTGTGCATACATAGTTGCATAAAAGCACGGGCCATCCCCCTGGAAATACTTCGCACATCGGATAAATCATTTAGGAATAGATCATCCAGATCCTGCATTGGCCGCTATAAGATGTCGGGCAAAAGCCGTATCACACGGATCCCACTCAGACATTCTGTGTATGAGAGCGTTGTCATACAGATCCCTCCCGCGAAAACATGTGGTGTAGATTGTGCAGATGATATCGATCATATAGACGTATCTGCCTTGAGCGATCTAAAGCGTTATCTGGATCACGAAATGGGAATATGATGTACTCTAATATGCGCGATGTGTATTATCCTTCCTTTCCACTATTTCAGAGAGATCACAACCAGCGATTTTTCCTCGGACACAGCGATTTGATCTTGTGTCTTGCGGTGCACCACACCGAGGACGATCAGCTCCTCGCCATGGCACCGGGGGCGAGCGGACAGCGAAGAGGCTCGCCGTCAACCATTGTGTGCTCGGGAGAGTTAGGCGCGAGGCCGAGAGTGTGCGTTTGGTGCGCTGAAACATCCGAGGTTAGTCAGGACCCAAGATACATGCCATAACCAAGTCGCTAACCGGCAGGTTTTTGCGAATCTGAAAAGACCATTCGATTGATTTGTGTTTGTGGTTGCCGTGATTGCGGCCAAGGCATGTGGCTCATGCGCACTCAAATGCGTGCAGTGATGTTGAGTGAAATGTGGTGCTACTCAAGCGGAGTTTTGAAGCCGTTATACGTGTTCAGAGAGTTAAGGAGTGGTGACTGAAGTCGTCATGTTTACTCATGAGAACTCAACACAAAACTTCAGATGTGCATGCACAAGGTAGGCAGCTGAACTGCCCTTGGGTTGTCGATAGAACTTATCATGTATGATGAGCATGGCATGGCGTCATTCAACTCAAAATCGAGAATATCACCGGTTTTTTCTCGCTTGATGCGATCGGGCATCAAGCAGGCACAGTGGGTGGTGAGGACGGCTATATCGTCTACGATAAAAAAGTTATTGATCCATTTCACCTTGTACCCCTACACAAATAATCTTACCCCTTGACCCTTCACTATAGTAGCGCAGATTTACTCCAGGTATACCGTATGTCCAGGTAGTGTGTCGCCAAAAACATGAAACTACGTGTGCAGTTCCATATGAGCTCATAGTTAATAAGCCTAGCCTGTATGGTATATGGCACAAGTTGCTATTAACAATACGTGTATACATATTGAGTTGCTTATTAAGAATACTAAGCTTTTCTTTTAGTCATCGTCTCCCCTCTAACTCAGCAACCTGTTCGCGTTCGTTGATTAACTCGCCGCAGGTTCTCTCGGTTTTCCGGGGATTCCACACAGAAGGCGTGTGTCAGGTTTGCTTCTCGCCAGATGGACAGGTGAGCGGTGCGCGATGAATTAGCGCCCTGAGGCCCCAAGGCTCCATCTAAACATTGCTCTGCCCCCCCCCTGCGCACAACGTAAAGAAATACTTGGATACTACACATTAATATTACGCAAAATTCCGGTCACGTCGTGTTCCACTTCGATTATAACAGCTGATCATGTCAGTGGGGAAAGATCTGGCGCATTCGGTGGCTGTTTTTCACTGGCGATCTCGCACGACCCTTTTCACGGCACCGTCCGGTCCCGAGGCCGTTCTAGGCTGCCACGTCGTCAACAAAAAAATGTTCGTCTCTTGCGGAATGGATCACCTCCAACTGTGGACTCGAACGGGAGGAACGTTCGAAGGAGAGCGGGGTGAGTAACCTGCTTGGATCGCAAATAATCGCAGTACCAAGCGGTGGCGATGTGTTGGCGAAGAAGTATATATACAGCTTATCGGTTGGATACCCGTTCAAAACAGCAGTCCAGAAGCCATTGTAAAAACCTTTAACAGATTTCATGCTACCAAATTATGCCCCCCTCCTAGCGGAGGGTCATGCTAGCCCTTAATTTTCAATTTGTTAAAACTCTCATGCCAGTATACTATACCTGGGTGTTTAAAAACTAAATAATGCCAGAAGTTATGCCGGTGTAAAACACCGATGCCTAATTGCAGTGACGTTACTGTGAGTGCTTTATTTGTATTCCACTGTCAGCCCCTAAGCTTTTCATTCGTGCACACGACCACCCAGGCCCGCAATTTAATGCCGCAATTTAATGCCAAGATTGATACTAACTTCTGTAATATGAACGCTACTACCTCCAATACTGCAGCAACACTAACATTTCGGAGATTGGCACTAACATCTCTAGGGGTGTTACTTTTCAGGCATATTCGGGCGGAAAAGTGCTCGTCAACCCATGCTCTGCTGCACTAGTCTAGGCGATGACGACTGCAAAATGGTACTGACCGGGTCGACTTCAGGGCACCTGTACGTCTGGGAAGGCCGTAACTGCACTCGCTGCATCAAGGCACACACTGGCGCCATTATGGTAATGGCAAGGTATGCTAGTGTGTTGGCCTTGTTAAAATGGTGAAAATATTATTTCGTGCGTTTTAACACCATGCATATGTGCAACGAAACGAAAGGCACCACGAAGACAACGCGTGGAGCCAAAGCGCAATGTAGGTGCTATGCTACTCTCGCGGGGGCTAGGTGGTGGTACTTCTCGCGCCGACGAACGAATAACACCAACGATTACACAGTAGCAGATGAGCGGCATGCACCGAGATAGACATTCCGTGTCCGTTTCCTTAACGATCAAACTTTTAAAAGGAGTCGTTTGATAGCGTGCGAAATATCTCAGCGGTACTGGGGGGAAGACGGTAGTGCCAATCTGTTGATCAATCTAAGTACTGGCTTTCCTTTGATGTTTTTGCACACGCATCGCTCCTGACGGCATAAAGCAAACCTCTCCCTCTCTGTAAAAACGTTTGTGGTCGACAGGGTTGTCGTCATGGCGGATAGGTCATTGCATGACATACTACGCCCTGTATGGTTCTTGTACTTGATAGCGCGACATTAAGGTACCCAGCGCGCCCTTTCATATACGGTTTCAGCCTCAGCTTTCACACAGACACACTCTCTTCCTCATGGCCCTCATTCGACGCTCAAACAAACGCACGACGATTCAGAGGCATCAGCGAAGAGACATATGCGTTAGCTACAGGCAGCACGGACGGGAAGATTCAGTTTTGGACGCCCTCGTTGGAGATGGCTGTGTGCATTGACGTCAAAGCACTTGGGCCGCTTTCGCCAATGATCCATTCACTCAGCTGGGACCGTATCAACCACAAGGTGACTGACTCACCGAATGTCATGTTTCATCTATTACTACTTAATCGGTATAAATAGAGAAGATACCGGCGTGGGATATGTGAACTAATAATTTCCGTTGAGAGATGGCCGTGCGCATCGACCCCAAGGCCCCTTGGCCTGATGTCGCATATGATCTACTGACTCAACTGGAGCCGTATCAACCACAAGGTGACGCGCTGAGAGCCACTATCAATATATAGTAAGCCTAATCCAGTAGACCCTCAGGTGCGGGATCTGTGAATCAACTTTTTCCGGCTTCTCGCCTGGTGTGCACGTAGAGCGCGTATTATGTCACAATGCTGAAACCGAATAGCCACCCTTTTGGCTCAATATCCAGGCACCGTATGCGTATACCATGTGGGGTGGGTATCAGTAACGAAGACCTGAGATCATCCGGGCCGGCCCACATATAACAGATGACAGATACTGACTACCAGGTACTGACTAGTGACTGGTCACGATAAGTAGCCATTCTATTGGCCGAACATGCAGGCACTGCATGCATATACCATGTGGGTGTCAACCAACATCAAGGGCTTGAGTTTTTCGTTGTTAATCCGCAGATACTGGTGGCAACAGAGAGCTGCGAGATATACGAAGTCCTCGATTCTGACGGCACAAACCTCCATCGGGGCCCAATGGTGCAAGGACACTTCGGGCACGGTGTCCGGGGACTGGCAGTCCATCCAAGCGACCCGGACCAGTTTGCCAGTGCTGGGGCGGACCGTACCATCCGGATATGGAACAGATCAGAACGAACTATGGTAGGCCCAACACCGTCGCAAAGACACCTGTCGCTTGCTCTAAACTGGTATATGAACAGAGCAAATTGAACTTTCTCTAGTATCACCCGGAACATGTTTTTTGTGAAAAAAGCATAACATCAGCCGTGGACGTAGAGCAAACCAGCGGAATCTTTATTTACAGATCACTTCCACTAAAATACCACCGGATCCTGGTATATTATGCTTCGTTCGAGGGCTGTTCATGATTGCTCGAGGCCCATCATCTCCGCTATAGGAAGAGCAGAGGGTCCACCGGCCGGCGTCGTTCGCAGGTTTTTTGTATACGTCACTCACGATACGTTCGCACATCGCTACGAATAATGAAACACACCCTCGCTGATTGCTATCTCGTACCGCTGATTGCTATCTTCTTATCGCTCATTGGTATCTGGCAGGTCAAGATGTGCGTCCTTGATACCCCTGCCCTTGGTATTTGCTACAACCCCGATGGCACGATGTTGGCGGTTGGTCTTGGTGGCGGGCTCGAAGCTGATACTGGAGAGTGGACTGAATGGGAAGAGAAACATGTAAGCCGATACGAGCTCTTGGGCCAGCCAATGCTCTTCAAAAATGGCAATGGCCGCACAACACTGACAGGGAAGGGAAGGAGGATGCGAAGGCTGACGTTTCGTTTTCTGCTGGCGGGCAACTTTCGTTCCGAGGGCTCAATAGCAATTTTTACATGTACTAATGCCCTAAATCCATATTGCACTACGCACCGATTTTGCAGTAAAAGTGAGGCTTGTTGTGCTTGGCCGGATGGTGAATGCAAATCGAAACGCCACTCTTGACGAGCGATGGAGACCTGTCGAGTGTTTAAGTGCAGCGATTATTCCATCATGTGGTGATGCAGGGCGCAACAGTCTCCTGCATATGTATGTGCGCATGAATCGTGCCCAACGATATCGATTAAAATGTGTAGAGCAATGACAACTGTGCCTGCAGCGAACCACACGCCACTGAACTGATGCGCTTTCAAGCTATGTCCCTCAAGCGCATTGATATCATCCGTTCATATGGGCAAAATGAAACACCAATAGGAGCACGAGGCGAAACTTAACGAGACTAATAAAAAAGATGGGGCGTGGCTGGTGTTGAGGGAGAAGGACCTCACCGTTGTGCACGAGGCTCGAGACTCGAAGCTGCCAGTGAGCGCTATTCGGTGAGTCGGTGCTCTTCGAAGAACAGAGCAAATTGCAAGGCCACACGAAGCATGCTCCGGCTTCTGCAGTATGTAGTATGTAAATTACCCTCTCCCTCTCTCTCTCTACTGTACCTAGTGGGTGCGATTCTGCAGACTTCCCCTGGAACTGTCTTCGAGCCCGTGGTTGAGGTCAAAGCCAATAATTCACTCATCGGGCAGAAAATTATCTATCTGACTTATCCATCTGTAGTAGGCCATCTACATCGTCTATATTGTCTACGGGTAGATCATCTACATCCTAACCTGCCGTTGTGAGATGTTGCTCAGCCGATACTGCTGCTGTAGTAAATGTCAAACCCAGGTAACCATGTGCTGTGCGTAGATCATGCAGATTATACGGCTCCTATCCGGCAACATGAGCTACAGATAGTAGACCATACGAATCAGGGATATATAAATGAAGTGGGTATCAATGATCTACCTGATATGTCCGACGTGTAAAATATAGTTGGCTTTGGGATGAATGAGGTGGGTGCAATGGATACAATGGATACAGGCAACTGAGTGCCACTTGTTTGCAATCGTTGAGCCCGCAATGCCACGTTGTAGCAAAGGCTCCTTGTTTTTTTATTCCTGTCGCTGTTCATCCTTCAGCCAATAGGTTTTTCGTGGTACCATAATAGTACCAATGCTCAATGCAGCTGTGATGACTACCGTAGGTTTCGATTTGCCACAGAAGAATCCCGACCAACCGTGGACCTTTTGCGCGCGCACTCGTGTAGCATTCATTAAATTTAATAATCCGTTCCGAGCGGAATTTGGATAGCTGTGCCCAGGTTTGGAGCCCCGGCAGTGCACTCATTCGTTGGACCGATGACAAGCAAGTTTTTCGAGTATTTTTTCTGCTGAAGAGTTCCCACCTGATCCGCAACAGATGCATTGGCACCATGATAAGTGACTCCTCCTGTATTGGCTTCTGCCACCGCTTCCAGGTGGTCACCAGATGGTGGAACTCTTGCCGTAGCTTCCGAGGATACTTTTGTCTACCTCTACAACTGTGGTGACTACATCGCCAAGGCCAAATGTGCTGGGCACAAGGGACCTGTGAGAGTTCCAACTGACAATTTTTATGTTGGTGACCACTGCACTCGCCGGCTCTATTTCTGCAAGCTTTACATCAAATATGTCACACCCCGTACTAGAGTACTTGAATACTATAGCGGGATGCACCCGGCAGTGAAACACCAGCAAGTGTTTAAATAGATTTTAGACGCGTCATATACCTGCTGGCAGCAACAAACCACAGGGTAGCGAGACGGAGAAAATAGACCAATCGCATTGGCTCTGGTACTCTGCCGCCGATACTCTTTATTGAACGATGGACGCAGACGAACCGCGAATAACAGAGTGCCCAGTTTGCGTGCCTATGCTCATGCTGTTCACACTGAGCCTCTTCGATCACAAGCGTGCAATGTCAAAAGGTGCTGTGCCAAGTGGTCATTCTCTTTCGTTGTCCCTTTCCGCCAAACCTTCTGTTTTTGTTTGATGTGCAAGGTGAACCACGTGGACTTTAGTTGCAATGGACAATATTTGCAGTGTGACAGCCAGAAGGGAGGAGAGCTACTCTTCTTCGACACTGAAAGGTGCATACGATTCATAGCATTTGACGTGACTGCAGAAGAGCTTAGCTTAAAAATAGTAGCATCCTGTACGTATGTGCATGCAGTTTGCGTGAATTGCATGCTGTGTACGTACTGTTTGGACTACATCATACCTGGTACGTTATAAGGCAAGACTCGTATGTACCCGCTAGAATGATAAGTTTAGTCATGATCATTGGGCCTTTAGTATCGTAGAAGTCCAACGTTCGTCATATACAACTACTGTGATCCATCGAATTAACGCAGCGGGTTTGGATACGCCTTTGTTATTATTATTATTATCGCTCTACGCACCCAACCCCTGCGCCCACCATCGTGGTTGTTATTCCAGAGGGGATCAAATGACTCCGGCGAATCTGAAAGATATCGAGTGGGAAACGCAGTCGTGCGTATTTGGATGGTCAATGCAGGGTGCCTGGGGTGAGTAAAAAACGTTATCACGTACAGTAATTTGCTACTGTATGTGCCACACAAACATTCTTCATGGAGTGGACTGCCGGTATAAATCTAAACAGCGGAACTCGCTCGTGTTGCATGAGCGGCTACTATAGGCACTATATGCACTATAGATGTATCCAAGACATGTAAACGGTAGGGTGCGGCGAGGCATGATGAGGCATGTTAGAACCGCTGGTTTGGGCTAAAAACATTGTCCATGTGTGGCATGTTGTGGTGAAGGTAGGGAGTCTTGACAGTGATACATATTATGCTCTTACTGTAGCTTGCGACTTTGAAGAGTAAACACGCCCGTCCGACGTATACAGTGATACACGGCGTCAGATCCAATTTATGTGGGCACACGAGCGATTTTCACCGCGCTTGGTATGGTACGCGTGATGAAGATGATGCATATGATGCATCTGATCAATCTGGGAACAGGTCTGGGAATAAATACATAATTGCCTACAACTTGTTTTGGGCTTTGAGGCGGTGTCTGTTTGCCTAATGATCCCCCTACTGCATGTCCCGTTATTCTCGTCAGTTAGACCAACACCCCCCTCCCTTCCGACCTTACTGTGCTGCATTGCCATTGGCCAACAGCTCCCCTCGTGGACGGGTGTGTGCTGACCACAGCCGCAAGAGCGAACAACGGGGAGCAGTTAGCTCTTGCCGATGGTTTCGGCCGAGTGCGGCTTCTGCGGTACCCCGCAGTCAATAACGATCAGGTTGGTTGAAGCTCCTGCAAGCAATATGTATCTCTGCTCTTTTAGAGCGCTTTTTGTACACCGCGACGAAACACCACCGTATCTCCTGGCAACGTCGTACTTTAAGCAGCATCGTATCTCTAGGCAACAGTTACGGTCAGCGTCGAAGCATGCGCATGATGTACCACTTAAAAAAATATGTTTGTCATCCCACAACTCAGTACGCAGCGTCAGCTTCGTTCCATGTCCATCACTCATCCTTAATAAACTTTATCATTCCCAGAAAGAAGAAGCAAAGTAAGGGAGTACCCATCTGCCTGAACGAACCAACTTTATTGGGTGTCCTATACAAGAAACGGACTATCACACACATCACACATCTTCGCCCAAGCCAAAGTATCGTAAAATGTTTGTTATTCTCGCCTTCGCCAGGACTTCCGGCAGTATCGAGGCCATGCGTGCCCCGTAAGGAACTGTAGCTTCCTCGCGGACGACGGATCCTTCGTCTCGTCGGGTGGGGGAGACTGCGCCATCCTTCTATGGGCGTTTGAGGCAAGAGCCGATGCCGAGGGTGCCGGAGTAACCGATGCCTCATCTACGACTGAGGGGGGTAGAGATGCTCCATATACGGATGATCCCGATGTGGAGACCGTGACGATGACGAACGAAGACCGCTTGCACCATCCTGACTTGAAGGATTTATCAGCGTGAGATATGTTTGTCGTCTGCCTTGCTCGAATGACTTTGGCCTTAATGACTTATTTTATCAGCGTGATTAGCATGTGTGTTTCGTTTTGTGTGGTGGCATCATCCTTATCTGGAAGGTTCATAATCGTAAGACATGTGTATCGTCTGCTGGCCCTGGTGAATCCCGTAAGTAGTGGTGTTCGATTGATCCGGTCTTTTTGCCAAGCACTGATTCGCTGTACCAACGTACAACACCAACTTTCCCGTTGCCGGTGCGGCTTACAGTTACAGCAGTGTAGTGTAGTGTCACTTACAATAGGATCAACATTCTAGGGGTAGCCTGCGGGCGAAGTGTAACAAAACGTGTGGCCTTGCTCCTATGAAGATGTCCGCTAGGCTGCACTTCATGATGTCGACATTCATTAGTAGCAAGCACTGCTCGGGTAGATCTGTCGTGTCCAATGTGCCATGCGGACAGTGCCAGTGTTAATATGCTGAATTTGACCAGGTGGAATATTCGAATGAAGGCCACGGCCGTTACGTCACTCATAGCGTAAAATGGCTGATGTTGGTCTCTTCAGGTGGGAACAGGATGCCAAGGTAGACCGCACCAAAAACGGAGACCCGGAAGCGATAATACTCATGGAAGAACGCGCCGGTGAGTGCCCTTCGAAGTTTCATACTGGTCTCGCACGAGCCGCCAAGAAACTGATATATACGCCGTCGCCACCGCGGTGGTTTCGTTGTTGAACAAGGTCTGGCCTCGTGATAAAGTGTGATGAAGGGTCAGACGGTGTACTCGAAAAGCTTGGACAGTAGATGCCCTCAGAAATGTTCGAGTCACGAGTTCCTTCTAAATCGCCTAATCTTGCACGAACCGCCAAACAAAGATGCATCCTCGGCACCGTGGTCATTTCGTTATCGAACAAGATTCGCCCTCGTGATGAAGCGTTGTGTAGAACGCGAGGACGTACTCTCACCAAGTTCCAAGGTTCACATGCAGTAGCACTAAATCAGCGGCTCAGTTGGGATATGCAGTAGCAGAATATCCTGCTTCAGAACATCACGGCAACATATTCCGGCACGATGGGTGCCGACGTATCCACGAAAATCCATGGCTGCTTGTTTTGTTGTGCTGCGATGGCTGTCAACGCTGTCAATATTTTTTGTCATCAGTGGGGCGAAAACCGTGTCTTGTCACGAGGTACGTGGCGTTTTCTATACCGTGCGGGCAGTTTCTGGCTTAATTGTTCAATAATAGTAATAGACACGGAAAACCTGAAGGCGTGCGGCGAGGAGCAAGTAAGTTCGATACCGTCCGGTACCGCAGTACTGACCCCCAAGTCAGCGCGGGATTAACTGAGAGTGGGCAGGAGGTTGTGTCTTGGCTACAGTTCAAGCTTCCGAGTGAAAGCACGAAGTGTATCGCTTAATGAACAATAGCGCATACCGTTCAAGTGCCATTGCGGTTAGGCATTCAGCAATGTGCTGCTCTCTATGATTCGGACCTGGTGGTGCTTCATGTTTTTCGCGTTTTTGTTTCCGTTATTCTGTGTTTCCCGGCTCCCCACCTGATCACTGATGTCTTGGTCGGGATCATGTGGCCTAGTTTCACCCCATTTATCGACTTTTGACTACGTGTCTAACCATCAGAACGTGAGAAATAGCGGCATTATGTCTCCCTCGCCTTCCTTCCTTATCGAAGATGAAGAAAACTTTGGACCGGCGAAACCTTGGCATCGTTCCGTGGCGGCACCTTCCAGTGCACCTCCAGAGGTGAGGCGTAGGAAAAAAATACTCAGTATTCATTTAGCACATCAAACGAAGTTGCAGAAATACATGTCTAACGCATACGACGTCGGTGGCGTTACTTCGTCCACCCTCCTCTTTCAGTATATTCGGCAGTAGTTGGAAGTGTCGATGGCCTGATAGTATCGGAGGCAACGGAAGTGTTGCGTGCGAAAGTGTAGTAGAAGCGACAGTAGACCCGACCACGGAAACTGTGGCATCCTCCCCACAATTGCATGTGGAGGACCCTAGCCAGAGTGTTCACGGCTAAACTTCCACCCCAGGTGTTGGCGTGTGCTACGATATACAGGGTTCAGGGGGGTGCAACACAAATATGTATGATTGACGGGGTTCCCTAAACCATTGCAAATGTGGAACTATCCAATACCGCTCGAATCCCATTATCATTATTTAGTCTGATTCGTTCTGTACCTACACCTTTTACTAATATTGTGGTGGGCTCGTTCAATGTTTCTCAATACCGGTAGCAGTCAGTGTCTGTGTTTGGGTGTGTTTGTTTGTTTGGGTGAAGAATAGAACTCCTCAAGTGAGTAGCCTCAGAAGGCGAATGTCAAGACAACCCCTATATATCGTAGTAAGCGTCTGCCTTACATACTATTAGAAATGGCCTAGCCTTGCACTGTGCTGGAACTACACTGTGCTGAAACTGCTGCGTTTTGTGCACTCTGCGCTGCAGGACATTCGAGCTCCCGACAACGACTTAGTGCTGGAGTGGGTCCATGGACACCGCGGACATGACTGTCGCAATGCGGCAATGTACAGTGCGACGGGAGACGTGTTGTTCTTCGCAGGGAGCCTGGTAGTGAGGTGATGATCTTATGCTATTAATAGTAGTTGTAGTATAAAGTCGTACCAGGTATATAGTAGTAGTAACCATAGAGTACTGTATAGAGCACTGTAGTAGCAGAACTATGAGAGTAGAGTAGTAGTAGAAATATATTGTAACAGTCGTGGACGAAACTGCAGTTTGTACCACCTGCTGTCGCATACGTATGCGTCATGTCCTTGTTGGTATTGATACGGGAGCGTGTGATCAAGCATGCTCACAAGGACGCAAGCTTTGGAATCCCGCGTAACATATACGGTAGATGGGGAAGAAGTGGTTAGAGAGCCATCAGTCGAGAAGACTTGTACGAGTGGTGCCATTACCGCGTCGTCTAGCAATTGTTTTGAAAGGACCAAGAGGTGAGTGCGATACATATATGCCACGTTAGAGCCACCGGTAAATATATTCCACAAATAGCTCAAGTCACGCTTGACCTGATATTATACCTGATATATATGCTACGCGTATATTGGGGACCATTTGTCCACTGCACACACCTGTACATACTCGGGGTATGTTGCCGTGGTCCTTCGTTCGCAGTACCTGGCCCGGTGCGAAAGCAAAACCCGACCCTTTGGTTCAATCGCTAGAAGTATATTGATAAGATGCTGATGCGATGCTCAATGTGATGCTGATGAGATGCTCAATGCGATGCTGATGCGATGCTGATGCGATGCTGATGCGATACTGATGCGACTCGATAAAACCAACCCGCGACACGGCAGGCAGGACGTGCCGAAGAGAGTGCAACACTTTTTCACGGATCATACCGACGAGGTACTGTGCTTCGACACGCATCCCATGCGCTCTCTGGTTGCCAGCGGACAACGGGGCCGCCTCCCGAAGGTAACCTTCGCTCGACACTAAGTATACCAGCGCGTATCTTGCCTCCGTGAATTCTCCCACATAGGAAGGACACTTTGGGCCTTTCACACTCGATTCTATATCATAATTACAGTACAGTGTGCAATATGATAAGCTTCGATGCCAATCGATCACAAACGTTTCCAGAAAAAAGAACCAAAGCTATAGAAGGAATTCAAAAAAGGAGGCATGTACGAAATCTAACCTAGATCGATGTCGTAGGTGATAACGCCCATACTATGACCCGGTGGATGCAGACAAAGTGTGAGACCCGCGTGCAATGTATATGTACAAGCTGCTCTCAGATGTGCGGGGAACATGGGTTTTACTTCATACATTACGCCACTATGTTCCTACCCACGGCGCCTACTCATAGCATGCTTCGAAACGGCCGTCATCGTCATCGTCATCCTAAAGCGCCACCGGTGCACGCGTTTGAATCTGCATCGTTTGCGTTGTAACACCTGGTCACCGAAATAATCATCAACAAAATCATTACGAACACAATGATCACCAACCAGGTCATCGTCTGGAATATGGAGAACATGCGCACTGTTGTAGTGCTGGAGGGGTTTCATAGGCGTGCCGTCACCATTGTGAGATTTTCTTCAGACGGGCGACTTCTCGCGACGATGGGGGCCGACGAGCATCACGGCTTGGCTGTTTACGACTGGGAGAATTCCGTACTTCTTTGCACAACCAGGTGCGATACGTAGTCGGCCGTTGAGCACTTCAGAGATGCCTTTTGTCACCCAACCAGCTGAAAAAGACCGTGATCAGTGAAAGTTTAAATATCCCACCTCCTGTTGCCCCATCTGGCCGGGGAAGGCCGTAACCGGCAGTTGGGCGTTTGGGGTATGCGTTAGAGCTGCACCCAACGCTGGAAGTATAACGAACGCGCAGAGTTGAGCCACGAGGAGTATCAACCTCCCTCTCTCAGTTCAGCGTTTTGAGCAGTACATGGACTACTCCAGGCTTTCGCGGATGACGACCTCGGTAGGAGTGGAGAACGTACGTCATGCTTGGCCATTACAACCTACAGTACAGTACATCGTTCTGCGTCGGACGTATGACACACCGTGTACCTGGTACAGTAGCCATTGGCTCATCACGTCCCACAAACAGTGGCGATGTGCACCCAACACCCCACTTCGAACGAGCGCTCTTACTACTGTAGAGGGATTGACGATAATATGGCGTTGTTCCACCGATGGGCGTGGTAATTATCTTAATATCCGCATGTTACCGTATTCGTCTTCTGTCCACTCCGGTGGTGATAGGACGGGTCGCGCAAAAACGTTCTCTTTCGGCTTTACCATAGCCTGCGACGGTCTTATCCTGTGCGCGGATGGAACAGTGGATTTCTGGACCATTCAGGTACAGTACAAAAAAAAGCCATTATGAGCATTGTGGGGACTGGGGAACGATAAGTACTTAGCTTCGATCCTTCCTTTCTGTCATTCATTAACGCCGCAGGGAGGAATGAATTCGGACGGCTGTGGGACCTTAAGCTCTGTGGCCTGACCTTAGGATGCGCGCTACGATAGTAGCTCTCTATGGTCTCTCTATAGTCTCTTCATGGTCTCTCTGTGGTTTTGATATTTCTGACTGACCGGAAGGGATAACATCTGTAGTAACTCAAATCGTTGGAATCCCCTCCGTTCCTTCCGATCGTTTTCGACGTATACGTATTGTATACCTACTGTAGGCGATGGTTAATGGAATCGTTTATTGGATTATACGTAGAGTATTCGCCAAACATCAGCTTTTTGCTGAGGTGCAGAGGGCCTTTACCATATAGACAACAGAGGATCCCCAGACCCTGCGTAGCATGCATTCCAACCACTACTGCTACTTGCTACTGCCTATAATGTGCCTTGTGGTTTTTGAGCAGGGGGGGCAGAATATGACGAGAAGGCCCGGCAGCTTAGGACCTTTCGGGAAAAGGCAGCTTTTCCTATGCCAAGGGTGGGATGGTACAAACCCCGTAGTAGGCACCTTCGATGGACACATTTACAGGTACGTGCATTTTACAGCAGAGGGTTTCAGGGGTTTCAGAGGTATCGCTCTGAGCGTTATGATTCAGGAACGTCCTCTGTTCGCCAAAGCTTCGGGCTGAAACAGCGTGACGAGTGACAGCTGGAGAACGAAATTTCTTTAGGATCATGGATGTCTCCATGTGGAGCATGTATGTCCATACTCCGCATATGATCATCGATGGGTACATAGGTCGCGCACTCGTCAGCGTTGTGTGATGGTTAATGACTACTGTGTGGTGGTGTTGGTTCTTCGGGTTCTGTGCCAATAGTGCCCCTGGTAACAGAAGCTGCATCGACAGGCGTAGTAGGAGCTCTGATGATATACCATCGCCATGAAAAATATTCCGGCGGCTGTTAAGGTAAATATTCGCGACGACTCGGCGGGCGCATAAAGCGACGATAGGGGTAACAACGAACGAGTGGAGCTGGCAGGAAACGAGGCGTTTTGCACTCCTGATATTCCAGTTTCCTCTGGGCTCCATGCTTCATGCTCGTCATACCCTTTCTATCTATCTCTCCAGCATGAGCGTCGTTATCCCTTCGGAGTTTGGGAGTTTGACCGGTGCTTCATGCCATGCTCTGATAATTTCTTGTTCTCTCACGCTGACTGGACAAATCCTTCAGGTTGTTCCGGCAAGAGCTTATCATGAATTGTTGGGATGTTTTGTGTCGCTCCATTTATATCTTTTATACTTTCCAAAACGTGCTTTCTCTCTGCAGATTCCTGGGGAGGCGATTAGATTCATCCGTCAAGGCGCACGCCACAGAGGTCAGAAATAGCTCTCGGGGCCCCCAGGTAGTCTTGCTTTGTGTCAACCGGCTAGGCCATGACCGAGTGGACTTGCTGCTGCTACTATCACTTTAAATCATGGTCATAAATCTAGTCTGTGATCACAGGACAGGCTGCAATGACTCTGGAGTGGGAGAGTGCCTCCGAAAAAGGCCAGCAAGAGTAATAGTACACGTAAAATGTTAAGCAAATCGGACGTGTAGCGCCGCTGCCAAGGATGCGAACTAGCTTGTCGTACAATACCTGTGCCTTAGCTTTAAAATGGCAAAAATCTGATCTGTAGGGTCGGATGACGAGGGGGGAAATATTATCTTGGTTTTCACTGTCTCACAATCCGTGATCACATAGTTTGTATTCCTCTAGGATTGAGATTTAGGACGGACGCCAGGACAAGATGGGATAGGTGTACTGATGTGGTTGGCAAGACAACAAAAAACGCTTACTGTGAAGACAACACACTGTCTTCTTTTAAACTGATACGATTTATGGCTGTTGTTTTTTCTCCTGCGCGGTGGAAAAGGTTTTTGCCCTGTCCTCGACTGGGGAAGGACTTGTGTCTGGGGGTGCTGATGGCTATGTCAAGGTACGGTAAAGCTAAAGTGATGCCTTACTAATGGAAACATAATTGAATCTGGCGCAGTATCAGATGCTAATTATAGGTTTCGATGGCGGGCGTTGATCATATGCGCCTTTTTAATTGATGACGACAGGTGTAGGACGACTTCACAAGGTACTCGTTGGTTTGTCTATACTCAGAAAGTCTTGAGCGTATTCGTGAGTGAAAACATGCTTGTTGCTCCTCTAGCAGTGGTGTAGTCTTACAGTACCATGCTTGACATCTTACCTACAGTGCCTAGCTGCAGTAGTAATGCTGTCCTCCTGCTTCTGCGTGTTCACTTTTAACGACGCTTCGCCAGATATGGGGGCACAACTTAACAATTCGTCACCAGATTAGCCTGTTGTCGCTGTCTCTGAAGGCATCGATCCGAAGCGTGTCTTGGCATGTCGGCAATGACAACATCCTCGTCGGGACGGCAGGTGCAGTACAGTAGTTGCGCGAGGCCCATAACTGCTACCCGTTCAATCCTTCAAGCGTTCGATCTGCACCGACGCCGCCTGCCTTCCAGGCTATTGGTGATTGATGATTGATGACTCTGTTTTCAACCATCACGTGCACTCCGAGCTCTCTCTATGGACAAGCCGTGGTCACAAGTGTCTTCTTTTTACTCCCCAGTACTTGCCTTTCATTTTTTTATCGCGCAGAAAATTCAGCATTCCTACTGCTCGTCGATTTTCGTCGACTTTTGCTAGTGGTTCACGCTCTCGCGCTTTCCGCGGCGAGCAAAGGGCACACAAAGTTTTTTTCCGGAAACCCGGCGGGATTCGAACCCCGGCCCTCATAAGGTAACACTATTCCAGGTTACCCACTATTAATAGACCACCGGGGCGACCGGTGATTAAGGATTGGTTATTGCTTGATTGATGATCGATTATCGATGGCCTGAAAAATGTCCGAAGACGCTTCGAATCTATTTGGATATTTTTAGTTGCGCCCATGACGCGAAGTATACGCTCTTCACGCTTCACTCTTCTCACAACCACCGAGTCAATATATCCCTGTATGTTGTACATATTATTCTATATATACTTGGCAACTTCAGGAAATGAGTTATTCGAGTTCAATGCGACGAGCGGTGATAATCTGCAACAAGACGGAAGTCCGTTCCTGCTAGGGCACGCCCCGAATGAACTCTGGGGCCTATCGTGCAACCCGGCAACCCCTGAATTCTGCACTATTGGAGACGACAAGCAGCTTCGGATTTGGGACATCTATTCCAAAAGGTGAGCTTACAGTTTTTCAGGATCAATAGTAAATCCGCCAAACCATCAGAAATAGCCCGGGGCTTGCCTCGGTAAGGTCCCCGGGAGCGTTGGTCGTGGGTACTATTTTATATTTCGGGATGGAGAAAAGTATTTTTCGAAACTGCGAGTCAGTCTCAACGGCAACATCGGTTGGTGTGTTTTTTGCGTTTTTCCAAGACATACCTACCACCCAACGTCCATATCGCGCGCCCGACTCTCCCACCCGCATGGTACTGTAGGAATTTGAGGTCGCACAAGGTCGAGATGCCATCAAGGGCTGTCGCCTATTCCCCGAACGGAGCTCAAATTGCCATCGGCTTCGGCACGCCCGTCAGGGAGAACAGTAAACAATTCGACGGGAAGTGGGTGGTACTACAGGAAGACGATTTCCAGGTGAGACAGTTGCCTTCTCAAGCAGCACCTTACGACTCCAAAAAACTACTTCACTCTATTTCCTAGCACCCTGTCCCCCGAAAAGGTGCGCTCTTCGAAATATATCAATGAGCGGGTGAACCTAAAATACGCGCCTATAACATGTTGAGACTGCATAGGGTTGGTTGTTCTTGACTCAATGAGAGTTTGAATCTTCACTTCTTCTTTTCCCGCCAGACACTCAATGAGAGTTTTAATCTTTACTTCTTCTTTGCCCGCCAGACACCATACACCTTCAAATGTATGTTGGTTGAAGTTTCATGGGGCTCTTCCTGAGTACTTTGAGGGTTTGGATGATTTCGATGCATTCTGCTTCTTGCCCGCCATCATGTTATACACTTCATACAAACGACTGGTGGCTTGGGTGGAGGGGGGTCAGGAAGACAACCGGCGACTTGAGGCTTCCTTTCGCTCACTGTATGGAGCACGTTGTCACTTAAAAAACTTAATGGAGGGTGCCCGAAGGTCATTGCCCCGCATACAAGCTCCGACCACCCAGTGTCCGTCAGCCGTCAGGGTGGGTGTGATGGAGCCCTAACCTATATCATACCACCGCTGTCGACTGACACCTTTCCCCTTGGCGGCCGAAGGTCCTGCACGCGGCACGCGACTCCCAGAAACACATTACGGATATCAAGTGGGCACCAAGCGGGCAGAGCTTGGCAATGGGTTCGGCGGATGGCAAGGTGTACGTATACAGGTGAACAAAAGCGACGTATACAGGTAGACCCTAGCGAAGCGTTTAGCGGTATAAACCTTTTTTCTGATCAGATTTTTCGCCGCGCCGTGGTGTTATGAAGTCCAACGTAAAGCGAACGGCCGCTGTGGCTGCATGCTGCTCTTATTTACCTAAGTGGGTTTTTTACCCCAAAAAGTTTTCCGAGGGTTTCCGCTGCGCATCGCCGACATTGACTCAACCAGACGCGTATTTATATTCCCCGGGAAAAAAACATGAAACCTTTATCATTCTTCGGTTACCGCGCCGCGCTCTCTCAATCCCACCCTGCGCCGTGCGTCTGACATTATGTTTTTCTTTCCCTTTGACATTGCAGCGCGGCCAAGAAATATGTTCTCACAGCGATGCTGACGACGCACAACAGCCCCATCGTCGCCATCGACTTCAGCACGGACGGGCGTTACATTCGGTCTACATGCCAGGTAGGCCATCTTTGTGTGCTATTTAGGTTGTATTGACAGGTCAGACTTACTCCGGTAACATTCCGTCGTCGCACTAATTCGTATATAGTTTGGAATCAATGAGGCCTCTCTGCTGCGATCAGCCGGAGACTCTCACCCAGGGCTACTACCCCCGCGTTGATTCGCCGGTAA
>JBBMHQ010116856.1:0-20724 GCA_037834295.1 Postelsia palmaeformis
TTTCCTGGCGGGGGGGGGGTTACGACACCTGATAACACGGCCTGTACAGATAAAACCACTGAGGTTGACACCTCCTAAGAAAAGAGTTGAGCTGGAAAACGAAAGTGATGATTAAAAAAAAAAACACTCGTGGTGAATAAACCAAGCTTGGACCTGATATACTTTTGCTACTACAGTACGTGTAGGCAGAGTCCTGAATTGGACTCGACTTCGGGTTATGTATTCAATGCATCGGTTAGGGGGATTGGCTTACGTTGGTTTCTGTTGTCACTGGGAATGTTTCGGAGCGATCAACGTCGAAGCTTATACTACACGTTGTTGGATGGCTAACGCACTGCCGGATTGTTGGTACACTTCGAACGCGGGATTCGGCGAGACGCTCAGTACCAAGAACAGGCGGGGGTCGACGTTTCCTATGTATGGTATTCTCTTGTACAAGACATGTGCTTAGGTGCGGTGTATTTCGTAGTGCATGGGAGAAACGTCCATTCTCCACTTGCAGAGACAGCCTACGAATGCGACACAGAACCTTGGTGGTTTATGGCCATCTTTCAACTCGCCGCCGTTACGCCGTGCCAAATCAATTGTAGGTGGAGTGACGTCCTTCGAATTTATAGGAACACTGAGACAAGGGGTTGCATTCGTGCACTGGGGTATTTCGCAGCGAAAGGCCAATGTTCGCGGGAAGCGAAGACGCTTGGATCTCGGTATCGCGGAGTTGATGAACAAGCTAATAAGAGGGCTTCGTCGACACCACCCAGTTTGTATTTCGGAAAAGCTGTGTGCGTTTGCGTGGCCAGCGCCAAGAACGTCTGGAATACGAACCACAAACCCAAAAGTAGGGACGGGCAATATGAACAACTGCTCCAAAAATACAGATAGCAAGAACGCCAGCAACCCCGGCCTCTGTCGAAACCAACAGGACAAAACACGGCGTACGACGAGCTGGATACTGTATTCGTTACCTTAGACCATTGAGTGCACTTTCACGTGTAAAACGACGGCGACACACGTTTGGTAGCGAGCGTGTACATCGAGGGTGGTGAACTAGAAGTGTACCCAGTACACATCAGCGCACCGATAGTGGAAAGGACGGACCGAGAACCGCGGTGTTTCATTCGAATGCAGCACTCTGTAGCCTGAGTGCTCTTTTACATTGATAATCCAAGGACCCGACGGGTTTCCAAAAGTGCGCACGGCATGTGAGTAAATGGGATATTGCGAATTGAACCCGGAGACTGCGGGGAAGTGAGCAGACCGTCATATTTGTTTTCCACACCTTCATCTGCTTAAAGCTCGTCTCGTGACCAGTAGTATGCCTCTGCACCTAACGACTAACGGCTGGGACAACTGGATGGAATGACGGGAATGCAGGTAGCGAATTTTGCAGCAAACTGAAAGAGCTTGGGCGTATAAAGGAGTGCCAGACGACCTAAGCGAAGCGGTACATTATCTTTTATCCTGGGAAAATACTGAAGCATCCTTTCGAGGAACGTGAGCTATATCGGCCGGAGAGCCCGGCCATACTACGCCATCATACATGACACGCGCAACGCTCGACTCTGTGACATGGTTTCCAATCCAGTAGCGTAGTCTGTGCCTGCAAACATCGTGGAGCGCCTAAAGAGAGCCCCCTGTACAGGCTTTGTATTCTACGTTGTGCCTGAGGGTTGATGTTACTCTCGATGGGTGATATCGCTCCTGCTGGACGAGGCTTCTCCGGAGGCGTGAATGGGTTCTCGGAGACTTTCCGTTTGTTGCCGTTGGTTCCTTACTGATAGACTCATACCTGGTACCTCTCAATGCTATCTCTCAACACTCCCATAGCACCACAGCTTATATGTAGCGACACCACAAGCTAAACACTCCACTCATGAACGGGACATGGTAAAGCGGGGAATCGGCCACAGTTTCCTCCGGCATGCGGCGGTTTTGCAACCCGTCAGTGTGTCGCTCGGCTCCGTAGCTGCCGAGTTTCACAGAAAATATGATGGAACAGCGCTGACAGAGGGTAACCTCCTCAGAGGCGATGACTAGCCCCGAATATGTAGCCTGTGCTGTGAGAGGTGCAACACGAGTAAACGAGGGCTACATCCACCCCCGTCGAGAGTGCGCTGCGTGGTAGAAGTCATTTAGCAGAGTCTGGGCTCTCAGAGGTTCGGTATGCACGAGGGTAATAGTCTCACGCTACCACGCGTCCAACGGGATTCTGTTCGATGGATTAATCATACAGCTCGTGTATCGCATGATATTTCTGCGCCGTGTTTCGGTACCATGCCCTCTCTGGTTAATTACTGGGGTGCGAGGTTGCTCTTGGTACCATGCCGAGTGCCAGACTACAATGCCTAAAGACCCGAAGAGTAACCACAGCGTAAACCAGTGGTAGTGAACCCTAGCTTTCAACAACGATTTGACGGGACATGCAGCGGGGAGGTCATGACTGAGTTCGTCGTTCAGAGGAGCTTTCGGCAGGTCATGATCTGTTCGCACCACGGTCCTCAAGCGGGACCGCGGACGGCCACCGCCTGGGTCTTGCAGCTGCGGGTGTTTTAGTGGGGGTGAGCGAGAGCTGACTCCTTCCCCCCGCGAAGGATGGCTTACGCCTCCTTCAGTAGAGTCTGAACTCCTGCTGAGCTGCGGTATGCGGGAGTGTAGCAGCCCTACACACTCCTTCAATGTGCTCAACGCAAGTATGTTCAGTGGATGGGGTATCCTGCAGTCTGCCGCGACATACAAAGTATCTTTCTAGTGCAGAGCGCCCAACCCTCGTCACATTTGAGCTTTGCAGACTCATGCGAGAGAGGGGGGGCTAGTCGCGACGCCCCGCTAGATGAAATGATGTCCTCTATACGGATCACACTAAAATGATGTATACCGGGGACGAGGCATAAGGAAAAGTACAACACCCGAGCAGAGGACCACGGGCTCATGTATAATACAGGCATCGAAGTAAATGTAACAGCAATTTCTACAACAAAGACCTATTACTCCAGCCAGCAACAACGCGAGGGAATACTAGCACACGAGGCATGAGGTCAGCCCCCTATGCACGCCAGCAAGGGACAGAGGTGAAAGGGCAGGGAGGGGAGAGGAATCGGTGAAAGGCCGTACTGACGGTTCGCTGGCCAGAAAGCTCGCAGAGAAATCAGGAGGTCGAGAAGCGACGAATAAGATACGCTGCTGACGGCACCACTTATCGCATGAGCGTCGCTAAATCCGTTCACAAGCTGCATGGTTCGTATCCATGCTTGATGCCCACTAATATACGAAGCGCTTTCAGCCGTACAGGAGCCCGCAGCTGGGAGATGCCTTATTTCAGCAAGTACGCACCAGGTATCATAATGTTGTTGCAAGCACGGGGGGATGTCTCTCGCTTGTTCTAGAAATTCTGAAGTATATTAGTATTGCGATTACGTGTGGATTGAAAAATAAAAGACAAACAATCTGCAGTAGGGAATGCGCTTGAAGTACCCACACCAGCACGAGGTGAAAAATTCAGATCGAAACTCCCACATTTGAACCCGGAATCACAAAAAAACATACATAAATTGTAACTACTTGTGTTATGTACAGTATAACAATCGGGATTCGGCGATATCTCTTGATGGGTGGTGAATTGGGCACTGAAACAGATTTTGGCCTTTCCACAGGGTCTTCAGCCTAGTCTAAGCTAATTTTTGCGTTGATCGGGATTGACGAGTCTCTTCCAAATTTTATTGTCGCAAAGTTGGTGTTCGTGAGTTTTCGCTGATATTTCGTCGAGATCGAGTTCACTTATTAACATGTTTCATCTCTATTCTGCTTTATTGTGCAGATGAGGTGTTGCGTCAGAGTCAATGCCTCCGAATTCAAGTCCCAATTCGTACTTGTTCACGCGATACAACGTGCCGAATGTTGATCATTCTATTCGGCCAATCCAGCTTAGCCTGTAGTGTTTGGTATTGGTTGATAAAATTATGAAATGCGTCAGCGGTGAGTCCGACAGACTCAAACGTTGACACTCCACATAGCAAGCTGCGCGATACGTCTCGTACTCTATTTTTTTTATTACTGCTATTATCATTGTGAATTTCACTACTTGTGTGATGAGCCGTTCGCACCCATTGTTATAGTGCAAGGAAGGGGCTGATTGACTCCAGTTTGGGGGTGGGCTGTCGGGGTCGAGAAATTAGTAGTTGGGCAAGACATAATCATGGTGATTATCCTGTTAACATACCAGGTATATAGGTAGATATGTAACAACGGGTGCGGCATATCCGGGCGCTTCCTTGCGCAGGTAGTGAACAAAGGAGGGCGGTGAGTATGGGTAGATTATGACTTCAGCTACAGAACACCGAGACATTTCATGACACGGATCGCCTAACGTTCACCTGACTCGAACGCCAAATAACTCGTGGGACGAGCGCCAGCGGATAATGGATATTCTTCGTTGTTAGGTAAGGAACTACTGATCACGTCGTTGTTCTTCGTCCCGTTCAATTTAAAAAGTCATGATGACGCCGCACGCCACCGAGCCATGCTCTCAGAAACCACGCATACCGATACCACGCACGCCCCCTGCGCCTTCTCTGCTTGCAGCCGTTGCTGACTGAGTCCCCCAGACTCATCGTGGCGCCGTCTCCCAATAGACATCAGGGGAAGAGGGCCTGACTGGCGGCCAGCTGGGCACCTCCGCGTTTGACGATAGGCTTGCCACGGTGAAGGTGGGCATGCTGGCGGTGGCGCTTCAGCAATCGATGTGTGCGTCCGCGCCATCCGTGCGGCTTCATCCGCTTCCCGGCGACCTGACTCGAGCGGAGCGGGCACCTCGGGCGGCCCGGCCACTCCGTTCCGTGCGGCGTCGACGCGTTCTGTGTCGACGGGGGTAGCTGTGCAGTGTCCAACGGGAGGCGGCGATGCAGAGAAACAGGCCTCGTCAGTGGTGGTACCAACGGGTAGTGGGGCGACCTCGCCGGTACCCGGGTATAGCTCGGATGGACCCCTCACGAGGGGGGGGCCCACAACGAGCACCCGTCGGAACGAGCGGTGGTGGAGCGGGCTATCAACGCATTGCGAAACGTGCCGGGCTTGGTGAGACGGCAGGAGGAAGACCCGCTTCTCGGTAAGGTTTGAGAATCCGTTGGGGGCGAGGAGGAGGTAGTGAGGGGGAAGAGCGGATGGGAGAGAAGGAGGTAGCGAGGTATTTTCTCGACGACCAGGACCTAGCATAGTACGAGATAGAGCAGAGCGGAACCTTGGTAAGTCACACGTCGGTCCTGACCGTTCCGGGCGTTTGGGTAGCCGACGTGCTCGCGTTGGTACACTGCCAGCACGGACACCCAGGGGTCGGCATGACCCTTTTTTTTTCCTACTGCGCGACCGCTTCTTTTGGCCAGGGAGGTGTAGACACGCGAAGGAGTGTGTCTTGTTGTGCAGGTGCCGGCGTAGGAAGCGAAGGAGTAGCCAGCGTGTTGCTTTGCTGCCGGGCAGATACCTCTCGCCGTGGGAAGTTCTGAAGGTGGGCTTGTTGAGGATCCCCAACACATCCGAGGCAGCCCGCGTACGTTCTTTGATATGTCGGTGCCTCCGATAAATGGCACGGAGGCCTCGGGAGGCACTTGAGAGGATACACGAGGCCAAGAAGAGGAAGCGTGACAATGCACCACCGCAACAGTTCAGCGGCCGTCGGCACTCGAATCGTAAAGGGTGACCTCGTTCTGTCGAGGGAGAGCGACAGCTCGCTCCACCGGCAAGGTATCAGGCCTAAACTGGTCTATGAGAAGTGGACTGATCCGTGGAAGGTGGTGTAGGTCGTGATCGACTTTCTGAGCGTCGTCATCGAGATGGAGGGCAGAACGACGCATTCCTGGACGGTCTCCGTTGCATCGCTGAAGCCATACTATGAGAGGCCGTCTAGTGTTCGGCCCCCCATGGAGGATGAGTTCACGCGGATGACGTGGGGCGCGGACCTAGGCGTGGAGGGCGCTCGACCTAAGCAGCATTAACGTACACGCTCCTGGACAGGAGGCGGGTTGTCAGCACGACCGGTGTTGTGATATGGAAGTATCGCGGCCGGTGACTCGACGGGGTGGCGTCTAACTGGGCCTTGGAGGCGGGAGTACTGGGCAGCTTCACTTCGCTGCACTTAGACACGTTTCACACGTTATGGAACATGTACGACCCGAGCAGCGAGCGCAGCCGCATCGCAGCCCGGGACGAGGGGGGCAAGGAGACGCCCCGTGCGGAGTAGAAAGGAGGCACTGACAAGGTTCTCGAGCGGCACGAAAGTCACCAAAGAGGTCGAGGGTGGACGGGGGAGCGTGGGGCGGCCCGAGCAGGTTTATGGCCTTCACTCACCGTACAGGCGTGTCCGTTCCGCCGACAACGATTGGGAAGAGCTGACAACATCATAAATGAGGAAGTTTGGAGTGTAAGGGTGTGGGCGGGGCCGCGGGCGCGTCCTACTATCTCATTTTCTCTCTCACACATTCTCCCTTCCCCTCTCTCTCCCCTTCGCCGTCACTCGAGGTGTATTGATGAGCGTATTAGTGCCTGCGCCCGCTTCCGCATCTGCTTCCGCACGTGCCCCCGTACCTATATCGATCGCGCCCTCTCTTCGTCTTTCGCGCCACCGCTCGAACAGCCGACCAGATATCGAGCAGCTCGCCCGGGGTCCACCTACGGTTACATTCGCGCCCAACTCCGGCGCACCTGGTGTAGTGGTGTCGGCTTCGGGGCTTTGAGAAGGTTTGGTGGACGAGGCGCGTGTTCGTTTGTTGCTCCAGGGTGGCTTTTGTGGATACGCTTGTCCTAAGCTGGAGGGATAAGCGGGAGGCCGCTGGGTGCGTTGTGCTAGGCCAGTGGCACTCAGGAAACCTAACCCGCTTAGCTCGGCAGCGGCCCTGCGAATTTGCAGGCGATAACTGTTTTGGTACACGCCAGATGATTACTATGTTCAAATCTTGCAAAATAGACTCTGCCATTCCGCATTACCGGCGGGAGTAAGGGGCAAAAGGAGGCGATTATCCGACGGAACGGGGCTCTTTGCGATCTCTGGCATTCTGTTCAAGCATATTGCTTTCATCTTGAAGGTGCGACGATTGTGATGTTTCCTATCGATTGGCACAATGATGTCAAGTGGTACCAGGACTTTATATCAAGAGGAACTGTAGTGAGTTTAGGGGCCAGGCAAGCATTCGGAGACGTAGTTGAAGGGGGCTCACCAGTGTACGCCGCGTTAGTGAGCAAGGTGATGCATGTAAGGTGGGAAGGGCTTTCCCATCTGAAAAACAGTCGGCCGGGTTGTCTTTCCTTAGTTTGGTTGACATTGAAATACCTCGGGTCCACTGTCTGGGGTATCGCGTGGCTTGCATTGTGCGGCAAAACCAGCTGGGGAGGATGTTACGGTGGTATTCTAAGTATCCGCATGGCTTCCCAAAGTGGACACGGCGTTTAAGCGAAGGAGATAATGCAAATTGAACCCGAAGACTGTGTGGATATGAGCAGGCGGTCACAACCTTTTTGCACCCCTTCGGCTGCCTCGAGCTCGTCCCGTGGCCAGCAGTGTGCCTCTCCACCCAACGACTAGCGGCGGAGACAACTAGGAGATTGATCAGGCGTACGTTCTTCAACTATGATAAATGGAGAAGGGCTAGGTTCTTTTCTGATGAGTGCCAACAACAACGACGTGGCGACAGCCTCTATATTGCCTACGTCGGCCGATGTTGTTGATGGCGGTTGAAATCATGTTTCACCGTTCACAATGGGTTATAGTTTAGGGGTATGACTGCCCCCATTCAAGCTCCCTGCGAGGTACACAACACGTATCTTCCATGAATGCGCAAGATTTCGGACGTCATATCAACATCCCACAAAGTCCATAGGACAAACTTGCAGATGAATCCAGACGAAAGACCTGTTACTCATACGGAGCTTTCAAACACTTTCAGAAATATGAACACAGACTTAACATTTCATAGAACCTAGCAACTCCCCACCGCCCAAAGCGAGCCATGACTTATCCTCATTCGACCCCTGCAGTCCCTTGGCAGCCCTAGCATTGTAGGCACAGCACATCGCAATGATGACCCTAGTGATAACCATATGCCACCCAAAATGTTTGAGTTGTGCACATAAAGTTGAATGGTCGTCACGTCCAGACGACATCTACCCGGTATCTTCAACTTCAACTTCGACCGTCACGAAGAGCCTGCCCTGTTTGTAGACCGAGCGCCCTGTCTACAATAGCGAAACATGTAAAATTGACGGCGTCTTTTGGGTTACTTCATCCCTCAGGTAGTATTCGTCGCCACATAGGGTTAGGGTACTCAGCCACCCCCCCGAGATAAGTGGCTTGTTTTAGTGGGGTCAGGTGACGGAACGATCCGGCCCCAGCCTTCGTTTTTCCAGGGGCTGGTTAGTTGTTACTCGCGCATCTTTCGCTTGTCCACAACAAAATCAACGATGCCGAATGTTTACCATATTGCTGCGCTGGTCGCCTGACCCGCTTCGGACTGCAAATCGTTTTCTGGTCAAAACAATACAGAACACGCACTACAGTGTGCCCCTTAAATGTGAGCGACGTTATGACTTGTGCGACAGTAGGGCGGCCATCCCACGCATGAACTGCACGTGTAGGCGACTCAAAACTAGACTTGAAAATCACGTGTGCACATAGGTAGGTGGAAAAAGCCCATTGCGGTGAATATCGCGCAACTGAAGAGTAAAACAAAATGAAATCTGTAAACAGATAAGGTGGTCGCTCAGCCGAGTGTCTCTGAGCGGCTGAATCTAATGGAGGTTAAAAAAGTAGCCGTCCTGCTCTATCCAAGGATCGGACAGCCAACATTAACCGTAACCGTAACCCTAAGATGTAATGTATTTTAACGTACATCCAGTTGTAACGGTGTGACATCGCAGTCGAAAACAATTGCTCGCTCCCCCAAAAATAACCGTGGGTGCTATTAGCTGAGAAGGACTTTACATTCATCATTTATGCATGAAATCCTCGTCTACCGGTAGATAGCCGTGCACAATAGTATTGTCTGCCATCACGGGGCCCTGCACATAGGTATACCTATTCTCTAGAACCACATGGTGTTTCGATGGAACGGTATTATGTTTAGGCGTGGACCGGGTTCGGTTACACATTCAGCACAATGCCGTGTTGACGACAAAGAACGACGTCGATCTAGAGTGCGACTTTACTCCCCCCATCGGAAAAGCCGCTCACGCCTTCAGACACGTCGCGGCCACTATCACGCCCACATATTAACATCTTCTAACGCTTTCGGGCAGTGTTGGTGCATGTAAAGGTCTGTGAAGGAGGCCCACTTTTCGTCCTCCCGGTGCACGGCAACGGCCGCGTCCTTGAAAGCTTCGGGGGTATACAACGCGGAGTTCACAAGATGCCGAATCCCCAGATGGATTCCAAGGACCTGCGCGATCGCGTGGGGGGACGCACAGGTGAGAGTGGGTCGGGAGATTTCTAGGCCAGGAACAACTCATTAGTCTCTTCAAAACGTGCCCTGTATAGTGATGAGGCCAATGTTTTCCATTTTGCAATCAAGTAGTTACGTTGTGACGTACAGCATTCGATTGCTTGATGCTGCATTCGATTGCTTGATGCTGTTTGCTGTGTATGTTTCATAAACCTGCACGCATAAGGTGTGCTGAGCTTGTGAGCTTGTGAGCTTATGGTGTAAATGATATGTTCTCTTGTGGGAAGTCCCGTACGTATGTTGTGTACCGATGGAACGATGCCCGGGAAATTCCACATGAATACGTTACAGGTGTGGGATGTCCCACGGGATGTCTCATGGATTGGCAAGTAATTTATAAAACGGACAAAAACAGAATGAACGTCATTTTTTTTCAGAGATTAGGCAGATTCACTTTTACTAAACGGTACCTAAACCTCGAAACAACACCAGCTCCTGCATGCTCGACTACTGCAAACCACATAATGAAAGCCATAGGTCATAAGCAAACAAACAATCGAGGTAGGGTCGCTTTTTCATCGCTCCTGTCGCAACATGGAATAATTGTATAAAATCGTATACTTGAAAGTTTATTTGCACCGTTATTTCACGCCGCCGGTTGTACGTGAGTATGAACATACGTGGACGAAGATGTCAGGAGACATATCGAGCAACGCAAACCGTGCCCTGTCAAGGGTGTAAGACCAAGAGTTCCACACTAAAACCTAGTAGTTCGGTGTCGGTCAAAGCATGTCAAGGCAATGTTGCTGGGGGGAAAGTGCTGTGTCCTGACGTTTTTGTAGTTGGCATGGTCACATTAACAGTGGCACAGACCCATCATACTTATGTCCATGAACAGGGGACGAGTTTCAATTACAGAGGATGGAAACCATGTATCAGCCTCCCCTGCGTGAGCATGTCGATCGGCCTCCGTTGCGGTCGCTTACAATCAGGGAATATATCATGGTCGGCGCGCGATTGGGGTACTACGTAGGTGATCGGGACCCTATTGACCCTACGGACAGACAACAATGAAAAACACAAACTCATGCGTGTTTTCGGACAGTGTTTCACGGTAACCCATTGGTATCAGTCCTTATACCACTGACGCCAATTCAATCTAGCCAATAAACTGACCAATAAAACAACCGCCGCTACAAGGCTAAAATCATTGTCTAGGCCGGTACTATGAACCGCATTCACACTGGCGCGGCCATGAACGACAAGCATCCCGTCCACGACCTTTGTCTTACACTTCGGTCCAACGTGCTCACTCCAGCGAAGCCTGCTAAACGTGTCACCTGGCAATTAGCCGCAAGGCGATACCCGATCACGTCTGGGTCGGCCGTCTCGCACGATCGGTCAAACCCCTCCGTATAGGTCGATGTCGACAGGCCGTGTGCTCGGAGGCACATCCCAAGCTGCGCCCCCACCGTGCACGCGCGTTCATGCGGAGGCGTTGTATTAGTTTTCGATTCCCACTTTGTATTTAATTTATATCGGCAATGTCAGCATGCCGTCTTTGCCCGTCCAGAAATGGAAGGGGTTGAAATGGAAGGGGTTGTCAATGATGGCTGCTAACCTTGTGGCTAAATACCAAGCTTTGAGCACACCGGACGGAAGGCTTCTCCTCACTGTGTGCTTCAATGAGGGCACATGTCATCAGATCGTTAATATAATCCTTGTATGAAACATTACGATCACCCTTCATGCCCCAAAGCGAGCGACGGTTGAGTTTTCTGTATGGATCACGGTGGAGACGGTGGCCGTGTGTCCGGAAATATTCTGATTTCGGAACGATGGACTTCCTCATCCGAGGTGCTATCCAATGGATCGAAATTTCGTCATTGTTTCGATATTTACCTGGGGTCCTTCTTTTCTTGCGGGACGTTTTGAAGTGACTAGCGTTTTAACTTTATGCTGGATGTTGTGGGATGGCCTAAACAAAATAATGCCCACGACCTAGTAGTTATCGCCAATTTGTGTTCCGTTAGGTTGGGTTAGGTTTTCCAGGCAGGCAGGCATCCCGGAAAACGAAACACGTTGAGTGCAACCTTACTGAAGCATACCTCGCTTCGTCAGCCACAGGTAAAAAACTTGATTGTTTCGGTTTAACGTCGCACTTTTGCCCGCCAAAGTGGGGAGTGGAACACTGCCCTCTTCACATGTCCTCTACTTTGGGCAAGGGGTTAGACAACATTTTTTGCCTGTGATCTGAACAAAACCAGGTTAAACCCTATTCCCACACACACTTTGGTCAGCCTTGACCATAGACTCTAACATTGTGGTGTATGCCATTCAGTGTATAGCGCTCGCCGCAGGCTACTTGTATCGTTTCTTTACAGAGTGGTACTGCGCCAAACACTTCACTTGAATTTTCCTCCAAATCTTGTTTTTCATAGCTCGTTTGCTGACTACGAGCGAGGTTACAGGGGAATAAGTTAGTGCGAGAGCATCGGCATCATCACTGGTAAAGCATAGCATCCCGAATATATAAATCCTCCCACAAATCTTCTCACGAAAAAAAAATAGATGCTTCTTCTGCTTAGCCATACAATGTACACCGGAACGCTGTCTCTGGACGCGGCAAGTACCTGAATATCTGTGTCGTAGCCGATAGCGAACATCTCGGTGCACCTTTTCCATCCGGCACCACCGCTGCCCTGCTGTACCAATTCCAATAGTCCCGCACTCAAAAACGTACCCGAACCCCCATAGGACCACAACAGTCCCCCCTTCCCGTATTCGATAGTCCAGTGGCGACCTTCGTCGCGCTTGTTCCTGGTGGCCTCGGTTTTAAGCCAAGTCGGCCTGAGACTGTTTCGCGCCGTCTCTGAGGTGGTCGGGAAGGCAGGAACTTTACATGGGTGCGTAAAATCTAGACAGCATCCCTTGTCGATTGCCGTGCCCGGTGTCGTCGTGTTTTTTTCCTGACAATATTGAATGAAAAAAAAACATATCAGCTGTGATTTCGAGGACTTTGGCGAAATCCTTATTTTCTCGCTGTGGGCACGAGATTTCAATCGCGTCTATTAAGGTCCATGTTGCGCACGTACACAGGCCAAAGCCGTGACAGCACACAGGTTAGCGTACGTACGCCTGACAACGAATGTACTCCACGCACTGTCTCCTGCTCCTCATTTGAGGAACTGCTCACCTATTTGTCTCCTAGTCAGCCACCGATTGTGACAAAATGTTATTTCGCTAAGCCAACACACACATCAACCGGTTAGGATTTTCAACTGAAAATATTGTGAAGCGCTACAGTAGGCGGATGTCAGGGTTTGGTGAAGTTTATCAGTGCTTGAGGAGCTCCCGCGTGAGTGCTTACTCGTTGATGCTGAAAGGGGACCCTTGTCATATTGCGGTCCGTCTGCTTCCCGTACATGGTCCTCGGAAAATATCGCCCCCAGGAAATACGTGTGAGCTCGGGGTCTTTCATTGTGTAGTGCAGGGCATGTGCTGCAGCCGTAAAAAAAATGGATGCTGGTCCAGGCTTGTATTCATAGTTACTGCTTTAAGAATTGACTCATCCTCCGTCATTTCCACCATACCGGCCGCCGAATGTCCGGCAAATTTCAGTCTGTCATTTTCAGCGGCTGTCTTTATCGGGAGTACTGGATGATAGGTGTTCTGTAATTGGTGTTGCTTTTTGTTTAGTTGCCGCCGTGGCTACGCCCAACAAAGGATGAGCGGAGTATGCATTGAGTGAGGGAAATGAAATACAAGAGTATGTATCTCGGATGTGGCGAACGAAACAGCGCGGGGTGCTTGGAATGAACAAACTGATTGGTCCTCACCGAGGGCGAAAAGCACGTGGCGTTAGGCTTTGGGCGACCGTTCTCGGGGTGGAGGCCATCAACGGAGCCAATCGCCACGGGCTGCGCGGAGGAAAACAGAGGCACACACATGCAGCACCCGTGAAAGCTTTGTAAGTTGGTCGAGAAACCAATCCTACTATCAATATTGTACAAAACTTGTTGCGGAAATCGTGCAGCTTCCTCTCCATAGGTGCGCAACCCTTACCTGGTAGGTATTTGGCGAAACGCATATAACACTGCTAGTGATGCCAAAGCAGCTGTTTTAAGTAACGCTGGTGCTGCTCCAAGCGCTCCTCTACTATCTCTTCAAATCTCGCTTCAAGCACAACCTTATTGGCCACTCCAAGTTGTCTCCAGGTATCACTTCAAGTGAGTTATCAACCGACATATGTTTATGGGTTAGGGTTATCAACCGACATATGTTTATGGAGCATCCTATTGACACGAAGACAAGGTATAAATGAGTGGAAACTCGCATGACAGTACGAATTAGATACGTTTGGAGTGCCAGGTATTCTCCGTTTACGTAGCCACACGTGCAGGTAGGGAAAGGAGATGAATGCCTGTTTTAAAGAACTCAATACCCATGTAGACCCCAACTACTCGGGGAAGCCAGGAAGTGAGCGCTCGAGTCTGTGTCGATCCCCCCCCATCTTGCCGATTCTCCTATGTGGGACGCGTGCTGCGACCGGGGTAGTAAATAATGGCAAAAACATGTTCCGACCACCGGGGCTCTCCAACACTAAGGCACAGGAGCTAACGCATTTCTGCCGTTGGAATGCCTTTTGTTTTTTTCACTTTTCATCCGATGTACACCTACTGCACTACTGCACTACTGACGCTACTGCACTACTACGCTACAGGTTATCGGGCTGCACTGTGACATTCGTCTGAGTCAAAATTTCAGTGTTTCGACGGCTGATAGAGTCCCTCTAGTCAGGAATTCCAGAACGAAGTCGCTGCACCCGTTGGGGAGCATCGGTCGTAAGGGCACAAGCAGCGAAAAATGTGCAGTGTGTGAAAAACACGGTGGGGGGCCGCTGCGCAACTACTGTAGGGGATCGACATTCCGAGATCGGGATGCTCTAGGAGAGAGACCTCCGTATCAGGGAACCGCATTTAGCCTCCGGTCTTCGCTTGAGAAGACCGGCATCCTGATCCACTGGTGCAAATTTGCGTAGCACCGGTACTATTATGCTAACTGTGTGCTCGGCCTACACTTCTCACCAGGGGCCAAGCCCTGCTGTGCATGAGCACTGGTTATTGTCCGCCGGCCGGATACGATGCTCTCTCCCAGCGCAAGTTAGGGCGGAAATGAGCTATACATACACACACAGTGAAACAAAAGAAAAACTTGCCCTCGCATATACCTGTGTGTGGTCGATGTGGCGGAGGAAGGCTCTAGCCCGGTTGTACAAGAACACGGTGTCGTCGTCTCCTATTGCAATCCAGTCGAACTTTCCCTTGTGTCGACGATAAGCCTAGTAAAGAACGGCGGTTATCGGCGAAAATAGTCAACCTACTGCTAAAGTTGAACGTGAACAAACAATACGACTATCTATCAGGTATGTGCTGACCAGCAAGGTGTACCAAACGCTGATGACAAGTGGTGCCGAGGAAGAGGGGTATCCGCTGGAATAATGACAGATCTGAGGTGGATACGAGTAGATACGAATAGGTCGACCACATTTTTATATCGCATCGAAAAATTTGTCAACCTCCATTCACGGTGAGAGATCAAAGCGAAAAATACCAACTATCTGGATGACAGTAGATTCAAGTTGTTTGCGGTCTCGGGTTTGGCTACACGAAGCAGCCCGGGCTGCTGCAGGGGCCCGACGTGTAGATATAGGATACCCGTACCAGGTACGCAGACTGATGAGGTGATATGTGATATCGCCTGCTGCACGCTCTTCCTCCAAGAGTGCTTCACAAAGCTTCACTTATTTCTCCTGATTTTCATAATGGGTTACCTGGCTGAGCGCCGAGCAGGTTGATGCATCCCAGTATTTCGAGTATTTTTTTCTCATGAGAAAGAGCATACGCCCAGGAGAAGGACCCTACGCTCGCAAACACATTTGTTTTGTGTTTTCCCATTCATAGTATCCTCGATTTTTTTTTCCACTCGTCCCTCTCACTGTACTCGTAACTCCGATCGAGTGTCACGCAAAAGGGTGTCCTCCCCCCCCCCACCACGGCTCGAGCTTCACATATCTATCCTGCGATATGAGTTTAGTCCTCTTTTTTTGCTTCGTGCACTCGCGCGTCCAGTCGGGTTTGATCTCACGGTATCAGCTTTACACGGAGCAGCATTAGAGGGTACCGGGGAACCATCAGGGTGACCGTTTTACTACAATACAATAGGAGTATGATATTTCCAGGGAGCAGGGGCGTCTTCATGGTGCGTGCGTAGGCGCCTACTCGTCGACCACACGGCACAAATAGAACGCCAGACAAGAAAAGAGAGCGAACGAGTGCCGATTACTTGGTGCAAGCAAGCTGCACAATACAACTGGCTGTGAACTATTGATACATATATGTAACTCTTTGTGGTCGTACGCGTTGGCGCACCCCGATCGATAATGCGCGTGACTACACGACACAGACGATTGGATCAAGCGGACCTCGATTTTTGGTCGCTCAAGATCACAAATGTTAGATCCACAATGTACCCAACTTTAAATCACCGACGTTTTTTTCGCGGCGCATTGTTATGCCGACGGAAAATCTCACTTCCTGCTATGATGCCTTCTACCTATCTGTGATGTTTTCTATCTACAAATAGTGGAAAAACGGTCATATAGCAAGGATGATAATAATAAAGTTATACCAGTACCAGGTATGAGGTACGTCATACCGATGGATATACGGGTTACTAACTTGCACGTATATACTCCTACCACTACTACTACTATTAATATTACTATTACTACCACTACTACTTATATCAATACCACTGATTGTGCTCCTCCTACCTCTACTCCTACTACAACAACAGCAGTGGTGGACTACTGGCAATACTACAACAGGCATCATGATTTTCAGTATCGGAATATGCTTATGTTATGCCTTGGCTGTCTTCTACTGCGTTTTGGAGGTGGCCACAACTGATCGACGTCGAACTTCATAGCTAATGTTGCACATTTGCGGATGAAAAAGACAGCACTGCATTAATACATTACATTCTTGGGGCTTGGCGCATTATACTTGAGATTGATGCTTCTTTTTTTTTCTCATCCCATTCATTATCTTCGCCCTTCTTCTCGCTCTCCCTCTTCAGTCGTAACTCAGATCCGGGGTCACTAAGTAGGCTCTTCTCCCTCCTCCCCACTACGGTACGTGCCTTGCATTTTTATTTCGAGAAGATTTCAGCACTTTCTTCCCTCGTCGACGTGCGTCGAATTCTGCCTGCACACGCAATGAAGGCGCTCTCAGCAATTGGTACCTTTTATATTTTTTCAAATAAAGTCTCACCACGGTGGGGTTTTAACTTGGGTACCAATACCAATGGTCTTTGAAGCTGGCCACTAGTCTACCGGGGCGACCGCCATTATGTAGAGGAAAATGAGGAATTGTATTGATTGGTATATTGACATAGGTACATGGTATCCCATGTTGAATACATCTTGTACCTCTGTAATTGCGCCTAGCAGCCGATGGTTGTGGGCCAGGCCATACTTGAAATCCACCGCGTCGTCGTCGTCTTCATCCTCCTCGTCGGTTGTGATGAACATCTATCTTGAGAAGTAGCGTACACGCACCAGTGAACCACAAGCACGCGCGACGGTCGAGGCCCTTAAGCTGTAAACATATTTCCACTTAATAATCGCCCAACCGTATGCTGGATGCCACAGTTAGCACGTAAGTAGTACTCATCCTCTCAGAAGACACAATATAGCGGGAATCTGGCCCACAATCGCAGACACCCTAAGGATGGTGCCTTGATATATGACTTCAAATATCGCGCGAAGCATGACCCCGAAGAAAAATAAGCTTCTTCGCACAGCCCGACCTTTTTGATACGCGAAGCGTAATGCCAAAATTAAATGCAGCACTGCCTTTTACAAATAGCGTGTAACACGGACAACTGGTAGTTGCTCACTTGACGACCCCGACCTGTGAGACATCCAGATATGAGGCTCAACCCCTACCGTGGTATGAGTCCCATGCTACCGTATTACGGACAAAAGGCCCACATATTATTATATGTTCGACAAAGGATAATATGCTTCACGCTGCTACTTACTGCTGACATGCGCTACGTATGCACGTTACGTGTACACCAGCCCTTCCCAAACATCCTACCGTATTTCCACGGGAATCGTAAGTGTTTTGTACATGGGGATCACTCTTGAGTGTGTTTCGGTTCATCCACCACATCAGCAGTGTACTAGTGGTATCGATCATGCTGGGGGCTGACCCAAGACCACCCATCAACTAAAAGGCACTCCACTTCAGTGTGCGTTACATTCGCAGCAATGCAACGAGTGTGCGGACGAATCGAAGAGCGGAAAGACAAAACGAGCTCACAGAAACACAAAGAGCGAAGGAGGAAAATAAACTACAGTATTATTAGAAGCGGAGTATTAACAGCTAGTGAATACCTTATGTCCTACGAGAACAGAAGCAGAGTATTAACAGTAAATAAATACCTTATTATGTCCTACGAGAATAACACTCTGCCCGGAAAAGCGATCACACGGGTCGGTATTCCTATCCCGGTTGAAACGATCCTTACAGGCCCGGGCGCAGTGGCACCCACTATTCTCGAGTAGTTTCCAACTGAGGCAAAGGCGCAACACTTACGACCAATAAAATCACAAGCACAAGCAAACTTGATATTAAGAGTACCAAAATAATACTGTTGACAGAGTCCTATTAATACAGTACGTACCAGGTATATCCTTCGCATAAAAATACGCCCTACGGCAGATAATATCAAGTTTTTATACACAAATATGTTCTCACGTCGTTTTCGATATTTGTGGGGCACGGGTGCGTGCTTACAGACCCGTCTCGGCCGGAAGATGACACAGCGGCACAGGAGCAAACACAAAGACGCAGCTTGTAGAAGCTCCGAATGATAACACCACTACACTCACCAGTGACTCGTACCCGTCCGCTCGTTGGTTCATCGCCTCTCGGTTAGCCTTTGCAAAGGCTGTCCTCTGATTATACGTTGTCAGGAGCGTCAAAATGCGTGGGCACTTACGGTCAGTAGAGATATTCCGATTTGACTCCACCCCCCTTCTACCGTCCCTAGTTGAGATATCCATCAAAACACCTTCGGCGAACGGCGTTCCCCGTGGCATTGTACTCCAGGCAGGATGATGGCAACCGCGAATGCAGAGCAAGTAGAACCCTACCCGTAGCAGCCCTCTTCTCGTCATTCTCCTGCGGGCGCTAACACGGCCTAGCGAGGACAGAAATTGACCCGACTCTAACAAATCGTTCTTAGCACCGCCCGCTGCTTGCACGAGGCTGCTGCATGCTCGTTTTCGAAGTCCCCAGATAGATGCAGTGCTGAAGCACGCCTGCCTACCAGAAATTGGCCTCATCAGGCAGCTACTAGTAATAATAGTAACTGTTGAACAAAACTACTCAGGGTATCAAATCACATGACATAACACGGGGATTCGGCGGATAGTTCCGAGATGGCTTTCAAAAATTGACCTGGCTACTCCGATCCTTGGTACCAGGTGTGGATTTTGTCATGGGTGGGTAAAAGATCAGTTGGCTCTGAGCCCACCTCGCAAAATGTTCCTCGACCTTCGAAATAAGAGCCCGGGAGGGAGCGGTTTCGAAGCGCACATGCAAAGTATACGAGGTACCAGGTACTGGTATGTATATACCAGGTATGTACATACTGAAAGTATACTTCGAAGTATTGTGTAACCTGCATGGCACAAAATTTGATAACTTCTGAAAGGGCCGTAAGTATATACCAGGTACGAGGTACTACTAATAATGCTCCGAGTAATTGATACCAGGTATAATAGAATACCAGGTGGCAGGTACCTGGTCCCAGGTTTATGTTAGTGAATATACTGAACATAAGATACTGCAGTTGTATTCGATAGAGCCGGTTTACATCACACATGCACAAGGTATTCGGCAATTTCCGGAAGGGCCATGTTATTACTCAGGAGCATTATAGAATATACTATTAATACTATTAATATTATTATTACAGATATATAGTTCTTATTTTTCCTGTCTTGCTTGTGTTGTTGTGTTTTCGTACCGGGTACGCTGGCAGTTCACTTGCTTGACACTTGAATTTTCGTTTTTTTTTGTAGGTTTCCTCTGTCTCACAGTCTGTGACCACAAAATCAGTACCTCTCTAGGATAAGGAATCAGGACGGACACTGGGTGTCCTGATGAAGTTGGGTAGAAAGGACGATTTAATGTGAAGACAACAACAGCAGTAGTTCACTCTACAGCAGTATTTGGTGGATACGGTGGTCTCCCCAAATAATTACCTGGTATGTTAATACCTGGTACCTGGTATAGTTTGGCCCATTTGAACTCGATTTTTTTGTGTTTCATAATAAGACGCGCGAGCGCGAAGCGCCTGCTTTTTTGTTCGGTTTTCTACGAGAAAAAACCTCTTCAGAACGAGTCGTACTACAGTAGGGTGCCTTGTTCGGAGTTCCTGTGTGAGGGTGTTTATCGTCATAAACGGCATTACTGCGTCAGGCTAGGCTGCCCTCCAGCGTCCCCCTCCACCCTCTATAGCTGACTTAACCCTGACAAGGTTTTGAATTATCGGCATTGAAGTTGAGGGTGTACATTGTCGGACGGCAAGCAAATAATAAGGATCATGATCCTACACTACAACCCAAAGAAAGGCGAGTGATGTACCTGGTATATATATATATATATATATATATATATATATATTTGACGTTGTAACATGTTGAAAGCTAATCCATCCGCACCAAGTAACTTGGCATTATTGATTGAATGATGTTGATTTATTGTATGATATGGTTATAAATGTGAGGGATTATTCGGAGCTTGAGTTGCTGCTTGCTGCTTGCTGCTTGTTGTTGCGGTGATGCCTAGATTGTGTTTGATGTGGTTCGAGGTGTGCACCTAAATCAGGTATCGGCATTCCCGGTACATATTTTTTAAGACTGATACTTCAACATGTGGCATATATAGGCTCATTCATGTGGTTCAACCCCCAGGTTGTGTCTCCGCTTCCTGTTGGAGCTAAATACCACTAGACCTCAGGCTCTCTAGTCAAAATAGGAGACCCTAGCAGAGTAGGTTTAGCAATCTGGGAGAGGGGATCTTTAGGTATGATTTTGACCTGAAAAATGGCCGGCGTGGTCTGCACTTCGGAATCGTCGTCCGCAGTTGAGAAAATTCCTGGTTCGATGCGAACGCGGCGCAGCCGCGTTTGTGGCGAGTTTTGGCCCGTTTTGTCTGTGGTTCGG